>PVHX01002636.1:126460-163056 GCA_004024805.1 Geosciurus inauris | reverse complement strand
TCATCAGGGATATTGGTCTGAAGTTTTCTTTCTTTGATGTGTCTCTGTCTGGTTTTGGAATCAGGGTGATACTTGCCTCATAGAATGAGTTTGGAAGGGTTCCCTCCTTTTCTGTTTCATGAAATAGTTTGAGGAGAATTGGTATTAATTCTTCTTTGAAAGTCTTGTAGAACTCAGCTGAGAATCCATCTGGACCTGGGCTTTTCTTGGTTGGAAGGCTCTTGATGGCATCTTCTATTTCCTTGCTTGAAATTGATCTGTTTAAGTTGTGTATGTCCTCTTCCTTCAGTTTGGGTAGGTCATTTGCCTCTAGAAATTTGTCGGTGTCTTCAGGGTTTTCTATTTTACTGGAGTATAGATTTTCAAAATAGTTTCTAATTATCCTCTGTATTTCAATAGTGTCTTTCGTGATATTTCCTTTTTCATCTCAAATTTTAGTAATTTGGTTTTCTCCCTCCTCCTTTCCTTTAGGGTGCCTAAGAGTTTGTCAATTTTGTTTATTTTTTTCAAAGAACCAGCTTTTTGTTTTGTCAATTTTTTGAATTGTTTCTTTTATTTCAATTTCATTGATTTCAGCCCTGATTTTGATTATTTCCTGTCTTCTACTTCTTTGGGTGTTAATTTTTTCTTCCTTTTCTAAGGCTTTGAGATGAAGAGTCAATTCATTTTTTTGTTTTAATAATAAATAAATAAATGAATAAATAAATTTATTTCTTTTACTTCTTCTAATGAATGAGTTTAGTGCTATGAACTTTCCTCTTAGCACTGCCTTCATGGCATCCCAAAGATTTTGATATGTTGTATCGGAGTTTTCATTTGCCTCTAAGAATTTTTTTATCTCTTCCTTGATGGTTCTATTGTCCATGCATCAGTCAATAGCATATTCTTTAGTTTCCAGGTGAAGGAATAGTTACTGCTTTTTAATCTGTCATTGATTTATAATTTTATTCCATTGTGGTCAGATAGGATGTAGGTTAGAATCTCTATTTTTTTGTATTTGCTAAGACTGGCTTTGTGACATAACATATGATCTATTTTGGAAAAGGATCCATGTGCAGCTGAGAAAAAAGTGTATTCGCTCGTTGATGGATGGAACACTCTATATAAGTCTGTTAAGTCTAAATTATTGATAGTTTCATTGAGATCTATGGTTTCTTTATTAAGTTTTTGTTTGGAAGATCTATCCAATGGTGAAAGAGCTGTGTTAAAGTCTCCAAGTATTATTGTGTTGTGGTCTATCTGATGCTTGTATTTGAGAAGGATTTGTTTGATAAATGTAGAAGCTCCATTATTTGGGGCATAGATATTTATGAGTGTTATGTCTTGTTGATGTATGATTCCCTTAAGAAGTATGAAATGACCTTCTTTATCTCTTTTCACTATCTTTGGTTTGATGTCCATTTTATTTGGTATGAGGATGGAAACTCCTGCTTGTTTGCGGGGTCCATGTGAGTGATATGTTTTTTCCTACCCTTTCACTTTCAGTCTGTGGATGTCTTTTCCTGTGAGATGAGTCTCTTGAAGACAGCATATTGTTGGGTCTTTTTTTTTAATCCACTCTGTCAGTCCATGTCTTTTAATTGGTGCATTTAGGCTATTTACATTCAGGGTTATTATTGAAGTTTGATTTGTAATTCCGGTCATTTTGGTTTGTTTTTGGTTTTTACCTTGAGTTGTTTTCTCTTTTGAATGTTCTTTCCTCTAGTGTAGTTCCTCTCTTTGTAAATTTCCATTGTTGGTTATCATTTCCTCTTCATGGAATATTTTGCCAAGAATGCTGTGTAGTGCAGGCTTTCTTGCTGTAAATTCTTTTAACTTTTGTTTATCATGGAAGGTTTCTATTTTGTCATCAAATCTGTAGGTCAGTTTTGCTGGATGTAGGATTCTTGGTTGGCATCCATTGTCTGTTAGGGCTTGGAATATGTTATTCCATGATCTCCTGGCTTTTAGTGTCTGGGTTGAAAAATCTGCTGAGATACGAATTGGTCTCCCCTTATATGTAATCTGGTTCCTCTCTCGCGTGGCCTTTAAAATTCTATCCTTATTCTGTATGTTGGGCATTTTCATTATAATGTGCCTTGGTGTAGATCTGTTGAAATTTTGTACTTTTGGTGTCCTGTAAGCCTCTTGTATTTGATTTTCCATTTCATTTTTCATACTTGGGAAATTTTCTGATATTATTTCATTGAAGAGATTGTGCATTCCTTTGGTTTGAAATTCTGCGCCTTCTTCTATCCCAATAAATCTTATGTTTGGTCTTCTGATGCTGTCCCATATTTCTTGTATGTTCTGATCATGATTTTTTACCATCTTCACTGTATGGTCAAATTTATTTTCAAGATTGTATATCTTGTCTTCATTATCTGAGGTTCTGTCTTCCAGGTGATCTAGTCTGCTGGTGATGCTTTCTATTGAGTTTTTTATTTGGTTAATTGTTTCCTTCATTTCAAGTGTTTGATTGGTTTTTTTTTTCATGATCTCTAGCTCTTTCTTAAAGTAATCTTTTGCTACTTGTAATTGCTCTCATCTCTTTGTAAGAATGATCTATGGTTGTCTTTATTTGCTCTCCTATTTCTTTGTTGGCTTGATCAATTTTTGCCTGTAATTGTTCACTTATGTCATTCTTTAATTCACGGATCATTTTAATTATGTACATTCTGAATTCTTTCTCTGACATTTCATCAACTGTGATGTCAATGGATTCTGTTACAGTCGTATCCAGGTTTATTTGGGGCACTTTCTTCCCTTGTTTTTTCATGTTGATTGTGTATCTTCCTTTCTTGAAATACCAATCTGAAATACTGCGGCTTCTATCCTATAATCTTGTATTGACACTCCAGATTACTGTGTCTCACCTTGGAGATACTTCTGTAATCCCAGTGTCCCCAGATGGGCACTACTATAACTAAAGTTGGTGGTAGAAGTAGTGGACATACCTCTAGAGGGCAGAGGGAGTGGCCTTGGCTGGGCTCCTGAGGCAGCCCCTGAGGGCTGTTTTGCCACTCTCTTGCACTCCTGCTGGTGAACAGGAACTCTGGAGCGGAACTAGAGGCAGGCTCAGGTCTCACTTAGGCAGAATCACAAGCTGGAGGGTCTATGTGTGACCCTTATAGTGAGTGTAAGCTCCCCTGGGGTTAGAGGCTAGCAGGCTCTGGTCTGCCTTCAACTGGGCACCCTGGCATTCCTTAAGGGCGGTTTTGGTCCTTCTGTCTCGCCTGACCACAGGAACTCTGGAGCAGAACTGAGGCGGGCCCAGAGCACACTAGGGTGGAGCCCCTTCACACTGGGGTCTCTGGAGGCCACTCTTACCCTGGATGTGCCTTCCTCTATGGCTGGTAGCAATCAGACTCTGGTCAACCCTTAGTTGGACACCCGTAGAGTTTCCTGAGGGTGGATTTGGGCCCTCTGTAGCTCCTGCCGGACCCCAGGAACTCTGGAGCAGAACTGGGGCAGACCCAGGCTGCCCTTGGACGGGGCTGCCTCGCGCTGGTGTCTCTGGAGTGACTCTTGCCCTGATTTTGGGATCCCCAGTGGCTATAGGTAGCAGACCCTGCTCTCTCTTTGGCTGGACAACTGTGGAGGTTCCTGAGGGCGGGTCAGGGTCCTTTGGGGCTCCTGCCAGTCCACAGGAATTCTGGAGCAGAACTGGGGCGGGCCCAGGCTGCCCTTGGGCTGGGCTGTCTTGCGCTAGGGTCTCTGTGGGGACTCTTACCCTGAGTTTGGGCTCCCCTGTGGCTAGAGGTAGCAGTCCCTGGTCTCCCTTTAGCTGGACATCCATGGAGGTTCCTGAGGGCAGATCAGGGCCCTCTGCTGATCTTGCCGGTCCACAGGAACTCTGGACCAGAACTGAGGCGGGCCCAGGCCACCTTTGGAGGGGGGCTGCCTCCACTGGTGTCTCTGGAGCGACTCTTGCCCTGAATTTGGGCTCCCCAGTGGCTAGAGGTAGGAGTCTCTGGTCTCCCTTTGGCTGGACAACCTTGGAGGTTCCTGCGGGCGGATCTGGGCCCTCTGCAGCTCCTGCCGGTCCCCAGGAACTCTGGAGCAGAACTGGGGCAGGCCCAGGCTGCCCTTGTGTGGGGCTGCACCACGCTAAGGTCTCTGTGGGGACTCTTACCCTGAGTTTGGGCTCCTCAGTGGCTTGAGATAGCAGTCCTTGGTCCTCCTTTAGCTGGACACCCGTGGAGGTTCCTGCGGGCGGATCTGGGCCCTCTGTGGCTCCAGCCGGTGCACAGGAGCTCTGGAGCAGAACTGCGGTGGGCCCAGGCCACCCTTGGGCGGGGCTGTCTCCGCTGGGGTCTCTGGAGCAACTCTTACCCTGGATTTGGGCTCCCCAGTGGCTAGCGGCTGGGGCCATGTGTCCACGGGAGCAACTGCTAGGGACCCTGCGTGGTTGGGTAGGCGCTGGAGCCAGGTACCCCGTGTAGAACCAGGCCCCGCCCATGGCGAGCCCAGGGCTGGGGCTCCGAGCCACCCAAAGCTGAGCTCTGCCGCCGCTTGCTGCTGAAGTCACGCTGCTTGTGGCAATGGCTGCTGCCTGGCGGCCCTGCTTACACGCGCAAGTGAAATTCCTGCTGGGGTAGCTGTAGGATGATGTCCAGAAGCTGGCTGGGAGATGGAATTTATACAACTTCAATCTCTGGCTCTGGAGAGACTGACCACGGTGTCTGTCTAGGCTGCCATCTTGGAACCGCGAACTGATTCGATTTCTTTATCTATGTGCATCCAGAAGTTTCCAGGTAGATTTACAATGGTTGATTCCTGATTCTCCTCCTTTATTAGATGTCTCATTTTTCTGCTCTGTGAATGTAGGGAGTCCTGTTCAATCTTTCTACAAAATCCCTAAGCAAATTGGAAGTTGAAACAGGCATCTCTCTTGGGTTGGTTTAGTTTTGTTTTGTTTTGCTTACTTCTCATTTGCTCAGTTGATGCCTTTGACATGTAGCCCCTTTTCACAGTATTATCTGTGATTTTCATAGCCATCAAACCATCAGCACACCAGGCTATCTTCTCTTTAGGCTCTACCACTCAGTGCTCAGTTTCACAACAAGACAACCTTAAAGATTTTCTTCTGAGGAGGCCTTGTAGGAGTGCAGAAAGTATAACACACCTCTTTCTGCCATGCAGCTTACCTGCAAGGAGGTTAAGTCCAAATCAGGTAGTCAGGGGAGCCATCTTGGCTTAGATGCCTCATGCTTCATAGGAGCCAATGTACCCAGTGGGATCAGGGCATAGCTACCATTGCATATGATGAGGGGCAGGCCTGTTAGAAAAGTCACCAGGTTCAGGGACATCTGAAACTACAAAGACTTTTCCAGATAGATGTAGTTTATATCTAGCTCCTCCCAGACTAGATCCAAGTTGTCAGTCAGGGGTCATTTAGGTACTATTCTTGTAGGTACTATTGTTAAGTTACATAGTTGGTAAATATCAGGTGACTAGGAGCAAAACCAGAATATTCGTGGAAGATCAAGTTCCCATGAATAGGTCAAAGTGTTCTACTAATCTTTTGCTTCATTCCTTGTATCTCAGTTCTTCTTAGAGCCATTTTAGAGCAATAAAGTGTTTGAGAAAATACCACAAAGTAACTTATACATTAAGTTGATCAGGTGACAAGTTATGTTAGTATTATCCACTGATGCCCAAATTCTCCTTAGTATATTACTTCTAATAGGATCCCAGATACACTTAATGCTATAATTAGGAAAAACCATGTATAATGCCTGTATGATGGATTAACTTCTTCAGGAGCTCTCTTTAATAATACCATGTTGTATTCTAAGTGACTTCCTGTGGCATAAATTAAATAAGTTAACACAGAGCTATGCCCACCATAATCTTAGTAACAGTTGGTTCATCAATAAGCATTTATTCAGAGACCTTAATGAGGCATGTCTTCTTCTGGGCTCTGGAAATGCATGGTGAAAAAGAAAAGGAAAGTTCTACTTTTAAAGAACTTGCATTAAGCCGGGCGTGGTGGCTCACGCTTTGTAATCCCAGCACTTTGGGAGGCTGAGACAAAAGAATCACGAGTTCAAAGCCAACCTCAGCAACAGCGAGGTGCTAAGCAACTCAGTGAAACTCTGTCTCTACATAAAACACAAAATAGGGCTGGGGATGTGGCTCAGTGGTCAAGTGCCCCTGAGTTCAATCTCCAGTACCAAAAAAAAAAAAAAAAGAACTTGCATTGACTCAGGGAGATTGACAGGTTAAAAATATTTTAGCTACAGTCAGGTAATAGTAGACCAGGGACAAAAAATGTGAGTGGGAAAGATGGATTTAACCAGACAACTCAGCAGAGACTGGTGGAAGGAGATGCTGTCTGAGTAAGATACAAAAGGTGAGAAAAGAGGATCCATACAAAGCCAGAGAGAGGGTCAGTCTAGGAAAGGAGGAGCACAAACCAATGCCCAGAGGAGAAAGGTGCTTGATATGAAATAAAAGGGAGATGACAGCAGCTATTGTACTTATTGCGGTATTTTTCAGGCTTATTGTATGCAGGCCCAGTGCCTAGTACTTAATGCACATTATCTGATTTATTTGCCAAACCATTTGTAAGACTTTACAGAGTAACTGAGGCCTAATGGATTCAGGTTATGTGCTTGGAGTCATACAGGTTTTAGACTTTATAGCTGAGATTTGGACCTAGGTCCAAAGCCTAGATTCTATAGCACTCTAATGTAAACCTAGAATTTCCTAGAACAAAGTTGTCACTGCTCACAAGTGTTCTGAGCTTTCAAAAAGCTGAGTAAAACCACACACACACAAAAAAAATGATCCTGAGACTGATCATTGAGACATAAAAAGCCCATGTATTTGGCCAAGCAAGCATTTCTTTGCAGTCTTATTAGCTACAGTTAAATATTTATCAGGTCTGAAAGCTCAGGGTTGATGACATTTTCAAATTGCCAATTTCTGTTTACTTTGGGGCAGACTGCAATATTATTATATTCAAAAACCGTTGGCCCAGAATTATTCTGCTTAAACTGAGTGGTTCACTCTTCACACCCAAGGCAGAAGTTGGCGAACATTGTCTAAACAAACCAGTTTCCACAGAATTTTAAAGTTACTCAGAAATATATTGCTGTCAGAAAATAATTCTCTGAAAAGTCACACAATTCTACAACATGACTCATTATTTGCCGAGTGTTTTTATAAGAAAATGATTGGCTTTTTTATGTGTAGTGCTGCAGCCAGCAACAATAAACCCCCTTTGGAAAACACACGATTCAATTTCATTTGCCTTTAAATTCTCAGTCTCCCTCTCTCTCTCTCTCTCTCTTCCTCCCTCCCTCCTTTTCTTTCTCTCTCCCTCTCCCCCTCTCCTTCTCTCCCTCCCTTCCTTTTCCTTTCTCTTTCTCACCCTCTCTCCCTCTCCTTCTCTCTCTCCCTCTTTTACATACACCACACAAATATTTTTACTGAGCAGAGAGGGAAACACTCACCCATCTTTTCACTAAAAACAACTCTAAAAGAATGCAATCTAGGTAATCTCTACTTTGCAGTTTTAAAGGACTGTGCTTCATGATGTTACTAATAATGACAATGATGGCTCACATGTATTCAGCCTCACTTTATGCAGGTACATTTCAATACCAACTATGAAATACATATGAAAAAGAAATCCCTATTTCAGAGAAAAAAATCTGCTGAGACCAGAAGTAACTTCTCCCAGATACATAGGGACAAATTAACCAATGACAGAGCTGAGATGTGAACTCAAACTCTCTTTTGCCACCTCACTAAGCTATCTCCAGATAAATGCCATAGCATCTCATTTCAAACCGCAACAGCATAGTGGGAGAACGAACTGATATTATTTATATCCATCAATACATTTCCCTAGTTACTTTCAGCTGTATACGTTCTCATTTGAGGTCAGCATAAATGTGTGCATCTACCTTTGGCTGCACCAGAGTCATTTGCGGTTTTGTGTGTGTACCAACTGTTCATGACATAAAACATTTCATCAGGGCTTACCTTCTCCCTATTAACTATTAGATCCAACTCTTTCCCTGATGACTGGCTGGTAGGCTTTCAGAAATACCAGGTAGCTATGGAGGGAAGATTTGAGCCATTCTTTTACAAAATAATTTGCAGAGCACAACTGAGCTTATTTATTAACCACATTTTCCCATAGAGCTAACCCCTGTCCTCTTTCTTTACCCACAGAGAAAGATACCTATGATAATAAAAGGGTGGGATTTTAACCCATATTTGGTTGAGTTTAACCTCAGCAGACTTAAAAAAAAAGGAAAAAAAAAAAAAAAAAGAAAAGATGCCTTCTCATTTCTCATCCTTCTGACCCAAGGTCAATTCTGTAACTTCTCTGATTTTGGCTTCCTGGTTGCTAATGATGCTGTACAATTGTATAGCTCAAGTAAGAGGATCTCACATAGAAACCTAGACTCAAGTACTCAAGCAATATCTAATTCCCTCTCCCACTTTTCTTATGTCTTATTTTCTGGCATTTCCTTATATATCCTGACTGTCACATTAAATTTACTGGCAATATTAGCTAAACCTTTTATTTACCTAAATAACTCTCCCTAGAAGAGCAAATCACATGTACCCTTTTTCTTAGTCATTCCTGTGTGCTCTGATGCTACTTCCTTTTTGCCAATGAGGTTTTTATCGTTTGCTTAACAAAATTATTTCATTAAGTGAATGACTTTGGAGATTCATTTGATTTGATTTGATCACTGGTTTGAGGAAAAGATATACAGCACTTGTTAGGAGAATATGCCAAAAAAAATAAAATCTCTATCTATGTAGACATTATTTCTATTATGATTGATTTCCCAATATAGTAATAAAATTATTTTATAGGTTTACTTTAGGATATTTAATTGCTGCCTTGAGAATTCCCAAGCAAATGTGTGTAAGGGTTAGTGCTAGTGCCCATTGCTTTTGAATCAGTAAATCTGTCATACATGTATTTTTATCTGTATCTAGAGATTTTATTTGTATGTGTGTGTGTGTGTGTGTGTGAGTACCACCTAAGAGTATCCTTTCTTTTAAATTGGAGTTGCTATATTACATTTAAAAAAACTTACTTCCTACTAAAATAAGTTAAGGGAAAATCAAGCTATCAAGTCTACTGGACCTTCATTTATAATACCAAAGGAACACTCAGTGTAAGTGAGATCTTGAAAGAGGAGTCAAAGGTGAACTTTTTCAATGCTGGTAATTAATTCTTGCTTTGCATAGGCTAATTGAGGGCAATCATGGAATACTTGATGTCATTTCATTTCCTAGCTGTCAATGGGACTACAACCTGCTTTCCCTGCTAAATCTGTTCACCTCTGTGCTTTCCTGTGCTGGTAGAGGGATGTTAAAGATAGAGTGGCACCCAGAGCTTTGTTCTTTTTTTGTGAGTGTCAATATTTTTCTTCTACGGAATGTTGTTCTTTGACAGATTTTTTTTTTCTTTTCCTAACATCTCTTTTAAGGCGCGCGCGCGCACACACACACACACACACACACACACACAAAAAGCAGCTGCAACTTCTTGTTACTTTGGGGAGGGAAATGAAGAGAGTTACAGAATTCTATAGTTATAGAATGAGTTACTGGGAAATCAGCTTCATGTTGCAAAGGGAAACACATGCCAAAACATGCACTAAATCACTCAGAAGATAGTTACCAAGTATCTATGAAGTTGTAGGCATTGTGCAGAGTATTGGAGAGGTGAGCAGGAAAGTATTAAACCTGATTTAAGCAACTCACAGACCATTATTGAGGTTGAGGGTGACATTTGTGTACCTGCTTAGATATTGCACTTGGCATCCCCAGGAATTCTACAGGTGCTGACTGTCACCATTCTTGTCTCTGTCCATCCTGCAAGCTGTATCTCAGGACAAGGTGCTTATTTCCTCTAGCCCTTTTACCTAAATTTTCTGTCTTCCCTACTCCTCAGCCCTATTCAGACAAACACCATTCCAAGCAAATGGCTTCTTTGGCAATAACTGAGCCCTCATAGCCAAATTTGCTCCAAGGAAAAATGTGCTTGGTTGTATGTTTTGAGTTCTGGGTTGGCTGGATACATTTTTTTTCATGGCTATGTCCACTTCCATCAGCTCTCTCAGAGAACCGCCGCCAACCGAGTTGAAGAACTCACTTTTCTTCTAAAAGATCATTGAGGCAAGCATTTCTAGTGGTATTTAGTTATTTATTTATTTTTGCTGAGATGCTGGCCAATCTTGATCTTGACCTATGTTTAGAACTAGCTTTTCACAGTTTTGGTTAGCCTTCTTTTTGTTTACAGTTTTACAAATTTTATATTTACTTGCCAGATATCACTTGCTATCTCTCATTGTTTGTCTTTCCAGTTTATGTATTTATATCCCTTTGTATTCATAGTTTTGTGTATTTTGTGAGTGAAAGGAGTGAGACCGATATCTTTATAACTTTCTCAGAACATAGTGTGGTCAGCACAGTGCAGAACTAAATACATTGGAGTTCATTCAGTGGGCTTGAATCAATGTTAATTACTGGCTTTTTGTATAAGCAAAATGATTTACATTCAAAATAGCCCTTTAACATACTTTGAGACATTCTAAATCAGGAATTGCTTTTTCAATTTGCATTGTCTGTAGTGAAAAATTACTGAACACTTGTTCATAATTGCATACTGAGACAAGAGATGGTTTGGAAAAATAATGTAGTCACACAGTATCCAAGTACCAATGGAGTACAAAACTTCCCTGAAGTTACGATGATTTTGCAACTCTGGTTCTGTGACTGTTTCACAGTGATAATTTGACTGACTTCCAGATGCTCAAATGGCTCATGTTAGTATAGCGTATACCATTTTCACCCCTGGTGGACACTGTGTCATTTCTTTGTTGTGGCCCATATCTTTGTCCTTTCACCAAATAGGGAGGATAAGGTTCTTTGAGATTGTGAATACCCAGATTGGAGACCACCTTCTTCCTCAGTTTTCCCAGTGACTCAGAAGAGCTCAACATGAGGAAATAACACCTGTGTCCTCTGGTGAACAGGAGACTCTTCCACACAGAGAGACCCTGCTGAATTTTTCTTCAGATTTCCCAGATAGGATCTTATGGAACTGGAAGACTACTTTTCTCCATGGGTGGAGTTTGTAGTGAAGGGTTGGGGACATTTTTCTTTTCCTTATGAATCTAAGAATTCAAATTATCTTATATATAGGGAGCCAGACCCAGTATACATTTAGAAGAATGCCAAAATTAAGAAAAGTTAGGCAAGAATAAGGTAAAATTGGTTCAATAATGTTTAACTGGATATAAAAATTGAGAAATAATAAGAAGGATAAATAAGTATATTAAAACAACAAAAACTAAAGCAACAATAACAAAATACCAGCAGCAATTTTTTTCTTAAAATGTGAAGAAAACATCTAGAGTAGTCAACCTAAAATAAAGTGTATGTGGAAGAGAAATCCATTTATTGAAAACTACAAAAAAAAAAAAAGAAAGAAAAGAAAGAAAAAGCAAAAAACAAAAATTGTTTTCCTCAAGGGAACATCACCCTAGGCTGTACACATAGTCAATTACATCCCACCGTATCAGATTCCATTAGCTAGTATAAACAATTAGCTCAGCCATCATTGTGGATTTATTTTTTCCAATCTCTGCAGCTTCAAATGACCCCTGGCTTAGCTGGGTTGTTAAAAACAGAAAATAAAACAACCCCTAAAGCCATCTCTAAATGGGCACACAGCATTCTTCATTATTAAACAGCTGGCACTGTGGCTGTATGAAATTTCGTTGAATTAACCTTAATGGTTTAATGATCTAAAAAACACACAATAAAATTTTAAGATGTAACTTTCTCCTCATCTCAGATCATGGCTATTCAAGATCTGCCATTGTTGACATTTGAAACAAGGGATTCAATAGCATGTGTTTCATTTTTCATCCTTAACTCTGAATAATCTTTATTTCTGTCACCTTTACTTATCACCTTTACATTCCTTTGTTATTCTGCTTTTTATCTTAGTAAAACTTAGTACTGATTTTCATTTAGACAATATATCGCTCTTAACTATACCTACCATGATGTACAATAGATCTCTTGAACACATTCCTCCTGTCCATCTGCAAGTTTGAATCCTTTGTCTAACATCACCCATCATCCCCACCCAGCCCCAGACACCAGTAACTACCACTCTATTCTCTGCTTCTATGAATTTAACTTTTTAAAAAGTGAAATTAAAAAATTTTAAATTGAAATTATTTTACATATGTATGAAGGACAGTGTGAATATTTGATTCATGCATATAGTGTGGAATGATTAGATCATGGTAATTGGCATTTCCCTATCCTTAAGTATCTATCTTCTCTTTATTTGGGGAAGCTTCAAACTCCTCTCTTCCAATTCGTTTTAAGAAATGTAAAAATTCACTGTGAACTATACCTTCCCTACTGCACCGTAGAACATGAGAATTTTTCCTGTTATCTAACCATGTTTTGGTATGATTTCCACTTTTTTAGATTTCCTCTATATGTGATATCAATGGGGTATCTTTTTCTGCCTAAATTATTTGATGCTCAAAATCTTGATGACAGGATTTCCTTCTTTTTTAAGACAGAATAGTATTCTGTTAAGTATGTATACCACATTTTCCATTCATCTCCTGATAGATGTGCAGGTTGATTCCACAATTTGGCTATTGTGAATATGCTCCAATAGACACGGAGATACCTCTTTGACATACTGATTTCTGGTATATACCCAGAAGTGGGAATACTGGATCTCTTGGTAGTTTTTTTTATTTTGGGGGGAACTCCATTGTGTTTTCCATGATGATTGCAGCAATAAATATTCCCACCAAGTATGTATACAGGCCCCCTTCCTCCACATTCTCATAGCATTCATTGTCTTTTGACTTTTTGATGATAGCCATTCTAACAGGTGTAAGGTGACTATCTCATTGTGTTTGGGTTTGCGTTTCTCTGATTAGTGATGCTGGCCATTTCTTCATATACCAATTGGCCACTGTGTGTCCTTTGAGAAGTGTCTGTTCAAATCCTCTGTCCATTTTTAGTTAAATTATGTTACCAAAATACATATTTTTGAAATAAAGTAGAGAGTAATATAATAATTTCCCATGGACCCCTGCTCATCACCCACTACTTTGGTATCCTCCAAATTCACTTGCAGTGTTCTGGACTGTATTGAAATCTGTCGTCTTCTCTTACCACCCTTTATCATACACCTTCATATCATTCCAGGTAATTTCTCTCCCAAGCTGTCATACATACTTCTGCTTCTCTGCTTTGATTGATTTTGTTCCCTCTTCCTAGAATAATCTTGCAGCACTATGGAAATGATTCATTCTTTAAGATCTTCTTAACTAGCCTGCTAGATTTAGTTGCTACCACCTCTTTGGTCCCTTAACATTTGGATTATACCAAAATATAAGAAGTAGAAATTATAACCTAACATGATCATTAGTTGTAAATGTTCCAGGGTCTTCCATCATCCTGTATAGTCCTTAAGGAGAGAGATCATAGTCATTCCTCTTAGTAGTGTCCCTGTGCCTATAGTAATGATGTGTACATAATGTAGTATTATAAAATGAATATTTAATCAAACAAAGCAGAGAGACACAGAAGGAGGTGGGGATATGATTTGAAGTGAAGTGCCAGATTTAACAATAAATTTTGTTTGTAAACTGTGTTTGTCCTGGGTTAGCCACTGTTGGAAGTAATACCTTCCAGGGGGCCCAGCTCACAAAACAAGGAGACCTGAGTATTGCCTCTACTTGACTGGACCGGAGCCACCCTGGAAAGATTTATTGACTGTTGTTTTTTGCTTTCCATCCAAACTGTTCTGCACATCTGGAGCCACTGAGTAATCAGAGAGGCAAGGAAACTTCCATCTCCAAAACATCTCAACTGAGTAGGCATTTTTCAACTCCCTCTCTTAGAATGTGAGGGTTTCCAGCCACAGCTCTGCTTACACTAACTTCCCATTAAAGCTGATGCCCTTCGGCTTCTCTCCCAGATGCAGAATACATTTCCAAGGCCAAGGTTTATTTTGAGTTCATTTTATCTATTTTAGGGTGTCTTTGCTAAAATTTCTTTTCTCTTTTCAACCTCCTTTATTTTTCTGTATCCCTAACAGATGAGACCAGTAATTTATGTGTATATGTGAAGAGAAATTCTCAAAATTGTTTTTAAATTCTTGTTTGAACTTCTTTATAAACTGAAACTGTAGTCAAGTCTAACTTTTTCCCACTGGAATGAGTGGATAATTGTGCTTTGATACCTCAACATACACAGCTGGCCATAATAGAAACACAGATAGGGTCTGAAGGCTATGGAATTTCAGAGCAGGCAATGTTTCATGGAGGATGTAAATTTAAGCAGTACTTTGTATGATAAATGCATTGAATTTAAGTGGAAATGGTAGTGCACCTGGAAAAACTTGAACAGAGATGCAGAGGTAGAAAAGGAAATATGTATTTAAGAATGGCAAGCAACCAGATTCCCTGCAGAGAAGCTTTTATAGGCATTAAGTAGGTGCCTTAACTAACAAGGTAGCATTAATATCAAGAAGAAAAAGGGTACATTTCACTGGAAAGCCAGTGATTAGACTGTTAAAATTATGATTCTAGGTGAGAAATCTGGCAGCGTCAGAAAACTAGAAACAAGGGAATCATTTCAAAGGTTTTTAGATTATCCAGAAGTTGAGGAATAAGGGCCTAGATTAGAGTAGGAGTAAAGAAATACATTGTAGAGAATGTGTTAAATGGAATCGAAAAGAAGCATATACTCTTTCAAAGAATTTTATAAGGACTGAAAATACGTGGCATTGCTTCCCATAAGCGGTTGTATGTAACTGTCCTCTGGGGTTTTTCTGAAAGACTCCTTGCCACAGCCATTTCCAAGGGCTAGGGCAGGGCTTCTGATGGACATTGTAGTCAGATGGTGCCATTGTTGCTGACACAAGTGGTACAGAGATTGCAATTTGATGAGCACCAAGGCAACAGATGTCTGAGGAAGGAAAGGAAAGTGAGGTACTGGGAATTATTGATCAATTATTCTGTATAAGTCACTATATTGTTGTCTTTTTCTAAGCTTTATTAATCAGACATTTGCTCTTATAGAGTAAGTAAAGGGGACTCCTCAATAAATTTTGAGAAAGAGAAATAGTAACAGTGAAACTCCCCAACTAACCCACATTAGAGTTGCAGGAATGTCTGGCAAACATAGCTGTGTCCCCAGAGCTCCAAGGTGGCATAAGACTGACCAGGTCCATTTGAGAATCAAATACAAAGACACTATTGTCAAAACCACAGGTTTAGGTAGAAGAGGAAAGAGGGGAAGAATGGAAAGGAGCTAAGTACAAAATAGTAGCCATCTCCACAGAAGGGGAGATGTAGCTCTTAGGCAGTTAACACCAGGATGTTTCCTGGGTGACAAGTTACAGGAGGTTATCAACTCAGGGTGGCTTCTTTCATTTATTTCTTGTACAAAAACTCTAGGTTGTTTGATGAACACAGTATTTCCCATTATTATGGCTATCATTTATCTAAAATGCTACATTAAATAAAGAGAAAAATAACTTATTTAAGCATCTTCGCCAAGTAGTTATAATTACCATATTCTTTTCCTCTTTTCACTTATAAAATGACATAATCTATTAGGCACATCCATAGCTACTATGCATTGTGAGCTAGTCAGCTGAAAAATTTCAAGTGGAAAAAAAAACATTTTGTGAATCATTAAAATGCAATAGAAGATGTGAAGACTGAAAACTTTTGTTTCAGTCAAACATGAAAGTTAATGAAATTATTTAAATTCATGTGGTTCATCAACAGTTTTAAAATCCCTTTCATTCTGCGATGACTTAGCAATCCAGAATATATTTGAGTGAAAAATTATATTCATGCAGAAAGCAAGAGGTTAATAAAAATTGTCAGTAAAACCTGAATTCAGCTTAGTAAGTAGCACAGGATTAGTCTTTGCATTTAGAAAACTGTGATATTACTTCCAGCCTGGTGGGCTTATTATGTCTGCATCTTCTCAGATTTTTACATGGCCTTGAGCAATTTGGACTAGATCCAGATATAACATTTTTATTTCAGCAAATCACTTCCCATTGTTGTACATTTTAAGGATGTACTGAAAGGTACTTTCAAGTCTGAAAGTATCAACTGATCACACTGCAATGATACTATACTCACAGAGGCCTTTCTATAACCACAATGTTTTCTTTAGCAGCTAAATTATCTCAGGAAGAGTAATAAACATGAACTACTCTATTGCTCCACTTTTAAAAAAGCTGTGTAGTTTACCTAACCTGTGAATCATGTCATATGCTTTTAATTTTCCCTAAAAAAATATCAGTGCTACTTTCTTTATGACTGCAGTTGGGACTTTTTGTTTTGTTTTGTTTTCTGTAAAAGACCAGCAAATAAATACTTTCTGCATTGTGGAACCACAAGGCCCTTGTTCCAATTATTCAACTCACCCATTATAACATGAAAGCATCATGGACAATATGCTACAAAACCAGGCCATTGTTTGCCAGCCCATCATCTGTGAGATCCCTTTTATGACACACTAATAGTGCAATGGGCTTGTGATTTAACATATTGAATTATATCCCATACTCTTGATTTTATAAAAATATGGCACTCTCTTTTCACAATTCAAGTTATGAACAATGCCCAGTTATGAGACACTCATTATAGAAATAAAATGGATATATAGAGCTGGCGAGGATTAGGAAATCATTGAGAAATTCTCTGGGATGGCTTTAGTGGTAATTCTAGAAAGTAACAATGGAATATATTAGTACTACCCTGTCTTAGTCTATTTATGCTGCTATAACAGAATACCACAGATTAGGTAACTTGAAAACAACAGAAAGTTATTTTCCCACAGTTCTGGAGGCTGGGAAGTCCAAGATTAAGGTGCCAGCAGATTGCATTGTCTGGTATGATCTGTTCTCTACTTCCAAAATGGTGCCTTGATGCTGCATTCTCTAGAGGGGAGAGAAAATTTGTGCTCACACGGCAGAAAGTGGAAGGGCAAGGAAGCCAACTGAAGCCTCTTTTATAAGGGCCCCACTCCCATTCCTGAAGGAGGAGCCCTAATCATCTCACGCAGGCCCCATCTCTCAATACCATGCATTGGCAACACTTAAATTTAGGACGGTAGACGTTCAAACCACAACACACCACAGTTGATATTTGTAGAGGAAAAATGCAACTTATTAAAATGCCCTATCCTGTCCACTGTTTGTTCTGCTTTAAACACACACACACACACACACACACACACACACACACACAGCTTGTTTGCCTGACAAACTTCTTTACATTCTTCAAATCACTCTCTCTGTAAACCTCCCCTCAAACTAAGTGAAATACTTCACAAGTGCATTGATTTCTCTTTACAGCTACTATGCCGTGTTGTACTTACTTGACTGCATTTCAATGACCAGGACTTAGAGACTGAGGGCATGGTAGACAGGTAGGCAGGGACCACATCTGGAAGGGCTTTGGATGCTGTGCTAGATGGGCTGTATTAAATTAAGAGCAGTGAAAACCTCTGGAGAATATCATGCACGAAAGATCTGAATGATCTCAAAGAAAAAAAAAAGAGACCAGATAACTGCATGGACAATGAATTATAGAGGATGAGATGAAGAAGAGAAAACTGGTAGGAAGCTGTTTAGTGATCCAGAGAAACATGCTGATGGTTTGAACCAGGTGGGTAGTAAGTAAGGTAGAGAAAAGTACCGACTATTTTATGTCAGAGATAGCACTTTGTTAATGGTTTGGGTGTGAGAAAAGGAAAAGGAGAAAGAAATCCAGGATAGCCTTTAAGTAAGCTTTGTTGTTGCTGTGACCAAAATACCTGACAAGAACCACTTACAGGAGGAAAAGGCTTCAGAGGTCTCAGTCCTTCTATAGGGAAACTATTGCTCTGAGCTCAAGGCAGCACATCATGGGGGAAGAGCCCAGCAAAGGGAGGTTAACCAACTCAGGCATGATTAGGAAGCAGAGAGAGGGAGAAGAGAGAAGAGACAGGAAGGGCCACAGGGAAGACGTACCCTTCCATGGCATGCCCCCAGTGTCCTACCTCCTCCAGCCATGCCCTGCCTATCACCCAGTTAGTCCATTCTAATTAGACTGAACTGATGAGATCATGGCTCTTGTAATCTAATTACTTCACTACTGAACCTTCCTGCGTTGTCTCATACTTGAGTGTTTGGGGGACACCTCCTATTCAAACCATAACAAATAGCCTCACGTTGTTTGCTTTTAATAAAAACAAAAGTGGGAAGATGATCACACCATATACAGAGGATGGCCCTGGTATCGGAAAGATTAGAGTTCTGTCTCATTGATTTGATATGCAGAATTGGTGAAGATGCCAAGTAGGGATGTGAGCTAGAACACAGGTCAGGGCAGAAGATATGAGCACCCTGCACTCTCTGAACCTGCCAATAGTCCATGAGAACTTACTGTGTGCTCATGATAAATGTGTCCTACAGCTATGACTCTATGGTAATAAAAGAAGAGTGACATGGCTTCTACTCTCGTGTAACTGCAGGTATAGTCATCATTATGTTATAGGACATAAATATTTGAGTGAAAAATATACAATATTCAGTAAAATGTTGATATAGGCAAAAACACTTAGAGGTATTCAGGGAGAAAGCTATAATAGACCAGCCCCTGCATAGAAGAAGAGGATGGCTCAGAGGAGGATGAATTTGGTAGAAACAACAGCTTCACAACTATATTAGTTAAGCGTGCCAGTAGAGCAGTAGAACCAAAAACAGGTGAGAGTTGGCACTGTGATTTTAAGCATAAGAAGAAACATACTCTTTTCTCTTCATGTACTTACTTTGCCCACATGTCAAAGAATAAAAATGTAAAACTCTTTGAATCACATTTTAAGGCCTTATTTAAATAAAGCAGTAAAAACATTTGGATGTATAAACATGACTTATAAAGTCTACTTCTGAAAATATGTACATGTGTGAAGCCATCTTTATCAATAGACTCAGAGAAAGTGGCATTGTCGTATTTAGTCTATCACTGAGTGTTTGAACAGACTGAGTCAAGAGTTAAATATACATGAGTTATGAACAGTTAGGAGTCAAATGTCTTCGGGCATTCTGACAAAATTATAGACAAGTACCATTCATATGATTCATAATCTTGAAGTGAAGAATTGTTTTCTGATGGTAAATATGCATTTAATTTTTCAAAAATAAACAATATAATTATTGGGTTAATATCTGTAAATGTAAACACTGTAGATTCCTGTATATTTATTTTTAGAGTTATGTGCATATTTAAATAGAAAGATATAAACAGTTCAAACTCCAATTCCAATGAACAGGAAGCTTATACGGAAACTCTTAGGTTTGAGGAGATCAGAAGTAAATTTATCAGAATAGTTACTGGTAATTCAGTTATTAAGTATTATTTGGTTATTGATGAACAGAAATAATAAAAAACATTTGTTCTTGGGGTATTCTCTCACTATATTTATAGAAAGCATAATGCCATGTATAAAGTATACTTGGAACTTGTATTTACATTAAAAAAGTAGTTAAAGAAGCAAGAATTATTGATAGTTTCTGCCAATAAATCTGCTCTGTAAATGATAAGGAAGCCAGAACAATTTGCCAGCCAATTGACAAAGCTAAATCTTGGGTTTATCTGATCTGCCTTCAGTGAGACCAAGATGGACCATAGAATCTGCTGGATCTTTAATACAGGAAAGATGTGAAAAAATGTGTTCTGAGCCATTGCTGATGTTCTCATCTGTCCATACATGTCTATGAAAAATGTGCTGGATACTCAGTTGAGATTGTATGACACATAAAAGGCGTTCAAGGTACTTTAATAACGATCATTTTCAAAAACTATCAGAAAGTGTCCTGAACCCTACTGCTACTATCACAGCCACTGTCACAGCCTGGTTAAAGGCCTTACACACAGCACATCCTCCTCTCCACTTCCTGATCAATTCCAAGGATAGATACTAGTGAGGAAAAACTCATATTTGGAATCAACTGTCTTTTTACACCTTGCACATCTTGCCCTATATTTTCAGTTATCTCCATTTAATTCAATTTTATTAAACAGGATTTAGCAGAAGGCATTATTCTAACTAACAGAATATAGGATGACATGGTCCTCAAACCCAAGGAGTGGCCACCTAGTGGAAGAAACTTTTATTATATAGTGCAGCATTTTAAACACAAAGGCTGGAACCTTTCTAAATGGACAGTGAAAATGTCCACTGTAAGAACGTTCAGGCTAGCCTGTAAGAGAGGGAAGTTTTTTATGTGTGATATGCAGAGCAAAAAGTTTATTCCAGGCCCAGGGTTAATCTAGCCCAGAGGATATTTGCATAAATGTTACTTTTGTGAAAAGGAAAACTATTGAGAAGAATCAAATTTCCTGCATTCCCATTCCCAGTGAAATTTAAAATGTCAGTTCCATGCACTGTGATCAACTTACTAAGGAGTGTGATACGTACTGTGTGCCCTACTTGGTTATTGGTACTCAAGATCTGTATACCTGAGCACATTAATTCTTCCAACCATTCATGCAAAACCAGTATCTGGTTGCTACTGATGCCTAGAAATTCTCAGGACAATCACTGTGGAAGCATTTCAGTCTAGAAACCAAAATGCAACAGGAAATACATTTTTTCTTCTTAAAATTTTCGCTCAAGTCAGGCCTATTTAAAGAGATGTCACTTGCAAGTAATTCAAATATTTTCATGGAAGATGTGATATTTTTTTCCTACTAAAGCATATTAATTATAATAGCATTTACATCAGCTTAGCTATTGACATTTTCAAGTGAAGACCAGAATCATGATTCCTTTATTTCCAGTGAAATTCAACAAGACACAATGTTTAATACTCACAGTATTTAAATAGTGTTGAATGTGAACTTCACAAAAATATTTGCAGCTCTGTACAGACCTGTGTTAACCCACCCCCACTTAATGGAACATTAATGAACATGTTTCATCTTGAGCTATTTGACTCTTCTTTTTCTTTTGTTGGAAGACAGTGAAAACCACTGTTACAACCCTAATACTCTGTTGATACGGTTAGCTTCCACAGTGTTGGGAAGACTAGTCCTGCTGCATTGCATTCGAAAGTTCATAGTGATTGTAAACTTCAGATGGAGAGATTGAAAACAACAGAGCAGAACTGCGCTTGTAAATGTTGGCATTTATTGTCCCATCCCAGGAGTACATTGAAATTAATTTTCTACCCGTAGTCTTACTCCCTGAAGATTCTACCCAGGGAATGAGTCAAATTGTGAGATTCCTTTAAAGAATTTTTTCCTTGAGAACGATCTAAGTTTAGAGGTGTACAAATGTTATGTGGTAAACGCAGCTGTTACATACACTCCTTTTTTTTCTTAGCCGTTTTTGAAAAATTAACAGGAAATAGAGATGCTATTCCACCTACCTTCTCTTTATAGCATAGGGGAGTGGAGGATAGAAAACTCCATCCTGCCTTGGTACAGATAATCTCACCTCTCAGCTTTCCATCCTTAGTTCCCTCTAATTTCTAAACTCATCAGTGGTTTTTCTGTCTTCTCTAAGGTGGCATTGTGGGGCCCATAGGAATTTATACTCCCACATTTCAAGGGAAAATCAGGATGCATTATGATGAGGAATCCCTGCAAGGGGTACACATGATTTTCACATTTACTCTCAGTGCAGGGGATACTCAAGCTTTATGATGGAGAACAGTGTTTCTCAAGAGCTGATGACTCAGGCTAAGCTAAAGTTAGGATAATGAATGTACAGATCAGCAGAGGACAGCTTCTCAGGATAGTCAGACCTATTAGGAAGTGAGAGGATGCATAGCATACACTAGGAAAGAACATCCTAGCATGAGTCAGGACATAGGTTGCTCCTTACCTGCCATGGGACCTTGAAAACTCTATTTCTGAATTTTCTGATGTCTATAAAGTGAAGAACAATAATTCTGTCTTACTTGCCAAGATTGTTGCAAGTATATGCCTGAGCAATTGATTTGAAATGAAGGTCTATTAAAATGCAACATTCTAGTCTAGGATCTGTTTCTTAGACCATATCTTAACCATCTTGAGACTTTTAAGTACATTGTGTTATATGTCCTCTTTTGTTCCAGAAGGATATATGTGTTCAAAAGCTTCTATATGCTGTGAATGAATTTTTCAGACTTTCTCAGCTGGGACCCTAAGCCATCTATTTAATAGAATTGATTCTAGAATGGTACTATTTATATCCATCCTTGAGAGAATTGAGAAAAACAGTCATTCAAATCCTGTTTTTCATATTCTGCTTGGATGAGAAACCCTGCTGAGACAGTCTGTAAGACACAAAATGGCTTTGAACGAAAAATTTTAAGGAAACCCCCAAATCAAATGAAAGTTTGGAATATTTCATCTTATAGCCCTTGTTTTGGATATTTTAGAGTATCACACTAAGATTATGGATTAGCTTTCACATTGTGTCCCACTATATGGAGAGCTACGGCAGGGAGAGAACTGCAAATGTTAATAGCATACTAATTACCAAAGAACCAAGAACTCTTAATAATCTCCAATAACTACTTTAAATTGTTTAATAAAAAGGTAGCTAAGCTATAGAATTATTCCATAACGCCAGATTATTTTCTGAGCAAATAAGCTGATTCCCATTTTTGTGATATAAATTAAGTTTTATTTTTATTTTGCTAAGAAATTCTTGGCATTCATTCTCAGTGTATTAAGGCACTTTGCTGTAAATGTGGCCAACATAACAGTAAATGTCCTTATGTACCTATTAATGTTTTTGTCTTCATGAAACTTTGTCCCTAGATGATGCACGAGTGTGTAATTTTGCATTATGTGTATGTAAGGATCATAAATAAGTTCAATGCTGGAAATGAAAAGTCTGGAAAAACCAGAAGGCCAGTAGTGATTTAGCCCACCATCATCAACAGCACTTGGCATTTGTTCTTGTGTTGCTTCCACATTCATTTTCAACTTCAAGTTTATGAATTTTACGATGGTATAAAGTTCAAAGAGAAACAGTAATTTTAAAAATGCCTAGAGAAAAACCTAATACAATTTTAATGAAATTTTTTAAGAAAAATCAGGAAGTGTAAGATATAGCTATACAAAGGCTCTCTAAGTGTCACCTGGGAACTTGTTGGAAGTGCACATGATCAGGTCCCACAACACAGGCATTAGGTCCCAAACTCTGGGAATGAAGCCCAAGATCGGATTTAATACACCCTCCAGGTGTATGATCAAGTTCAAGTTTGAGGAGCCCACTTCTTGGATCACACTTAGCCCTCTCACCTAAATGAGCCATACTTTCTAGTTGAAATCAAAAAGCATCAGCATTTAAACACCCACAGAAATGCTGAGTAGGGAAGAACTCTCAGTTCACCCTGAAAAACTCAATATTGTATTGGAGGATGCCCATGAGACATGAGTCCAGCTGGGATTATGATTACCGGCATGACCAATAGGTGGGGCTACTGTTACAGTCACTTAATGTAGAAAACTCAGTGTTCCATGATCTAAATATTGCAGGTGAGATGTCATGTTGTTTAAAGCACCAGGTATTGCTATAAATACACTTAGTAAATGTGAATGCATGAGTCAGCTTTGCATCATTATAATAAAATACCTGACACAGGCAACTTATGAATAAGAGGTTTATTAGCCTACAGTTTTGGAGGTTCAGTGGCATGCTGTCCCTGTCGGCTAAGTTCTGGTGAGGACGTCATGACTGATGGTAGATGGCAAAGGAAAGATTACATGTCCATCCAGGACTACAGAGATAGATTGGTGCCCCCACAGTCCCTTAGGATGCCATATCCACATTGACCTAAGGACCAATATGATCACCCTGGACACCAAGCCTCCCAATCACAGTGGGAGTGCTCAAAACACAGGAACCATTGAAACAAATAGGAACTTTACATTAAACTTTATGTATTTTTAAACATTTTAATTAAGGATAAATTCATGTTATCATTCATGCTAGTCAAACATACTTGAGACGTTTTTCCAGTGTTTACCATCAGATCCCTGGTAAGCACAGCAAATGATAACAACTGTCTGGCAAATGCTCTTAGTATACATATAGTGAAAAACAAACTTCACCAAAATGTGTCATATATGTAAATTCTCCATAAGCTGTCTGAAAGCAATATTTATCCTATCAAAAGTAAGGATTAAGCAGATTAACAAAAGAACTAGAATGATTGAAAACACATAGTGTCTTCTGGTCAGTAAATTTGCTATATTATGAATATTTACCAGAACATTTACAAATAAGACAAGAGGTGCTAAAAGAAAAACAATGTACATTCTACTACCTAACATGTACTTGGATTTCAGATATCTAGTTCACATATTAGCAGGTATCATTCCTGTTAATTGGTTTCAGGAAAACTCTTCATTACCAATGACAGGTCAGTCACCATCTGTGAACATCACAGTGTATTGTCATGACCTGATGACCTATAAATTGTGTTGGTATTTTAATCTATGAAGAAGTTAGTTTTTTGTTATTGATGTAGTTTTAATTATTTATTTTTTGTTGTTTGTTTTTATACTGGAGATCAAATCAGGGGCATTTTACCACTGAGCTACATCCACAGTCCATTTTATTTTTCATTTCAAGACAGGGTCTTCTAGTTACTGAGGTTGGCCTCCAGTTTGTTCTCCAGTCTGCTGAGTCTCTGGGATGATAGATGTGTGCCACCAAAGCCAGCTTGAAGAAATATTTTGAAAAGTTAGGAACTTGAATTGAAAGGACTTTCAGAAAACTAATTCTGAATCAATCTTTCCCTTCCTTTTCTCTCTCTCCCTCCCTCTCTCTCTTTTTTTTTTTTTTCCCTGCAGTTGAACCCAGGGCCTCACACATGCTAGGCAAGTGCTTTACCTCTGAACTACCTACATCTCTAGCCAAAGGATAAAAAATTAAGGGGTTTTGTTTAAAAGAAAAAGTTAGACTTCACAATTTGTCCCCCAGTAAATGTGGAAATTTTCCCTTTTATAATAAGAAAGAGAGAGCAAGCAAGCCAAATGGACATATATTAGTAGAAGCATATTTTTAAAAATTGCAATTTCATCATTTTTATCTTGTCATTTTAATATTTCAGTGTTTCAGGCAGTGGTCATTTTTTAGCATGGAATTCGTTTGCAAAATGTCTTCAACCTAACCATCACATCACTAATAGGCTTCACATCTGTTTATTTTCCCTGAGATGTGATGAGTTTTAATAGGAAAATGGCATTCCAAGCATATGAAAAGATATAAAATAAAAACATATTAAAAGGCAATAAGGCTGGACATAGTTTCCCATTTGCTGGAAGGATTCAGAAGTAATTTCAAGACAAAGAAGGAAAGAAAACTTACTCCTTCTTCTACATTTCCCCCAATAACACCAACTTTTCTCTCCTTACTTTGATAATAGGAGTCCACTGGCTTGAAGGTCAACCTGACCCCAAAGTGAAATCTATTCAAAGTGTTTTTGAAGGGTCTTAGGAGCTGTGAGGGTTTAGGAAGAAATGAAACAACAACACTTTTGATTTTGTTGTTCTGAGCTTGCATTTGCCTCTGGCTTTGCCATTCCAAGAGAAGCTTAAGCTTTTTCATCTTAAGTCTGATGCACCATCTTAATTTTAAATGTATGAGATTTGCCCTGATGTGCTGGTGCATTGGTTTCTGTTCTCAACAAAATCAAGGTCCCTAACTTTCTCAGAGACAAAGGGATGAATTGTGAATACCAGGTGAATTTCCACACATCAACATTCCAACAAAACCAAACAAAGACAAGATAACTTTGAGAGAGAATGTAGGCTAGCATTAGAAAAGAGATGTTTATTTCTGGTACTAGTGATTGGCCTGGGGCTTCCTTTTTTGTTTAATAGAGAAGCAATTCTGAAGCTTTTACATGGAGATGGCCACTGGGGAGCTTGTTGAAATGCAGATTGTGATTCCCTTGCCCTGTGCTAAGGCTTGAAAGTCTGTATTTCTAGCAAGAGGGGATGATGGATGCTGCTGACCACAGGCTGCACTTTCTCAGAGGTTACCAGGAACCAAGGCAGGAAACCAAGTGAGGGCAGATGTTATTTCCAGCACAGTCTTCATATACAACAACATATATCTGGAACTTGGTTTCCTCTTCTACAATTTGAGTGACTCAGAATTTCCATCTATAGTGTTTTATGGTTCTATTAGGCACTATAGAAAGACTCAAAACGAACGAGTGAGGGAGTGATTGGATTTTGAGTTGCCAGATTATTTATCAAGGAGTGGTCTTCCTTCTATGGAGGGGCTGGAAGGGGATAGATATTTGAGTCATTTTAGGAGCTTTATGCAGAGCAGAAGGTACCAGATGTCTTCTAAGAGAGTGAGTGGAAAGGAAGGAAATATGGTGGACTGTCAAGGCACCATTCTACCTGTTAACTAGCAAGGTTATGTTTTTTGTTTGCAGTAGTCACAACAAAGAGTCACTGCTTGAAAGATGAAAATGAATATTTTGAGTCTCAGTTTCCAGTTGGTTTTAACAAAGTTAACAGTTT
The DNA here is from genome assembly GCA_004024805.1 of Geosciurus inauris. Taxonomy (NCBI): domain Eukaryota; kingdom Metazoa; phylum Chordata; class Mammalia; order Rodentia; family Sciuridae; genus Geosciurus; species Geosciurus inauris. The sequence continues at coordinate 136,492 of PVHX01002636.1, read as the reverse complement.
TGATAGTTTTAATAGGCCGAGATTTGCAAGACTGACAGCTGAGCCCCAGAATTGAGACTAGCAGGAAGCAGAGTGAGGTCAGGAGAGACTGAACAACAAAGAAAAGGTGATAGAAGACTGGATTATGTATCCAAGTGATTAGTACATCCCAGAGTATTGTTAGCATGAGAACACTAGAAGGGACTGGCCAGCAGTCAGAAAATGGAATGCTTAAAATTATGATTTTGAAAGGGTAACAGCTGTCAGCAATGCCAAGGTCAAGATAAACGTGCCTAAGTCACAGACTGTCACTTACCCACTCCTGGTAGTTACCAGAGTGATGAAGGTGTATAAAAGAGGACCAGCACTTACTGCTTTGAAGATGTGTTTTCTAATTGGGACCAGATTTAAAACTGACATAGGTCTTCTGTGAACCCAATTACTTCACTTGAACATGTGTAAATGACATGCTAACATGTTCCAATATTTGACAGAGCTAACTGAAGTTTCAGCCAAACAGGTGATAAGAATTTTAAACCCTGGAAAATTAGGTCAGTCAACCGTATAAAAACAAGACTTAATAAGCAGCAGATGACATTTTGTCCAACTCCATTAGATTTTGCAGTGCAAAGAATTATAGGCAGTGCAAATTGTGGCACTTGCTGTGCTTTGGGGGACTGCACTGGTTCACCACAGACGTGCTACACCATTGCTAGAATAAGCATGTGTGGCTACAGGTGAGGTCATTTGGAATCATTGTGAATGTACATCTACAAGGCAGTCATTTAGACAACACAAAAACAGTTAGCTTTCATGTACGAAGAGCTGAAAGTCTACATAGTATATCTTAGAATAAGATTTTACCACTTCATACCTAAGTGTTGAACACCTTATCAGCTACAAAAATCTGTTCTGTCTCAACGCTGAGTCCACACTTCCGGTGAACTCAAGCAAATGTTCCTGCTAAACCAGACAGATTTTATGAAGTCTTCATCTCTTGAAGTTAAGTAAGTTTGCAATGGAATGCATGGGTGAAGATATAAGTATTACAGTTATGTTACATTTTAAGACACTGCCTTCACCATCTCTTCTTTAATCCTCTTTCAAGTCTGAGTATTCTTTTGATGTTTACAGGATATTTATACACACACACACACACACACCTTAATCAGTGGTTAAATTGAATGCATTCACTCTTTCTTAAAAAATTCAATTCTTTTTTGGTACTGGGGATTGAATCCAGGGTTCCTTAACCACTGAGCCACATCTCTAGCTCTTTTTATTTTTTATTTTAAAACAGGGCCTCACTAAGTTTCTGAGGCTGGCTTTAAACTTCTGATCCTCTTGCCTCAGCCTCCTGATGCACTGGGATTATGGGTGTGCATCACTGTACCCAACTTTGATGTTACTTTTGGATACCAAGAAGGTATATGACTTCATTAAAAAAAAATCCACATACTAATGTGTATCTATTCTTTTAAGATTAGATACTCCAGTGGTATATGTTATCAATTTATCAAACATTCTTTTATCATTTAATAGCAAGGACAAGAACCGAGTTGGTCTAAATTTACAAAGTGAAAATACTGACAGCTCACAGAGAGGTGGATGAAGCTGTCATAGTTGAAGGCATGTTGGATTTTGGGTCAGACCAGCTGAGTTTCTAACTTGCTCTGTACTCCAGGCCTCTGGTTCACAAAGCAGTGACAGAAAACCTCCTCTAGAGTGGCTTTCTGCATTACAGCCACTGAATGCAAAACATCTCACATGGGGCCTGGCTCTGTACCTCAGCGCCCGACCTTATGGAGAGCTCTTCCCATTCATGATTTTGGGTCACATTATACTGGGCACTGAGGAGGCTTGCTGGATTTAGGAGACATCCTTCCTTCCTTACAGAAATCACTGTCAAATGGAGGAAAAATTTAACTATCAAATACTCTAGCATATATGTGCTGAATGTTGACTTATGGAGGGCAGCAGCTGTTGTCATAGGTACCCAGTGAACAAGACAGGCAAGGCTCATCAACTCCTGGAGCTGACATTCTGAAACCTTGATTTCTTATCCTTTGGCATGACTTGCGATTTACATTGACTATTATTACTCTTATATAAGAATATATAAGGATTCCTCTTATATAAGGAATATTGATTCTATTCTTCAGGTATGGTTTTATTATATCAAGAATGAGGCCAGGTGTGGTGACACATGCATATAATCCCAGCACCCCTAGATGCTGAGGCAGAAGGATCACAAGTTCAAGGCCAGCCTCAGCAACTTAGTGAGCCCTTAAAGCAACATGGTGAAAGACCCTGTCTAGAAATAAGGTGGGCAGGGGGGAAGTAAAAAGAAAGAAAGGAAAAGAAAGACTTTAGGTAAAGCACTTGCCTAGCTTTCAGGAGGCCCTAGGCTCAATCCCCAACACCACGGGGGGGGGGGGGGGGTGCTGAGGATGAAAATACTTGAGTCTTGGAAAGGTATCTCTTACTCAAGAAAACATATCAGCTATTGCAAAAGAACTTAAAGTAAGGGTGTGTTCATGAATATATTTTTACATTGCATATTATTTAATTAACTAATAGTTTTTGGTTTGTTTTGCAGTACTAGGGATTGAACCCAGGGTCTTGCATGTGCTAGGCAAGTGCTCTACCACCGAGCTCCATTCCCAGTTCACTTGCACATTGTTTTTTCTTTTTTTCAAATTGCTTCCTAAAGTATGTGACATCGCAATGTTTCCTCAATTTATTGTGGGATTAAACCAGAAAGACTTGAGGTTCTTTATAATTGGCAAATCTGAGTAGAAGGAATGTTTCCTGGCAGCTTGCATGAAAATGTAAAGAGATTTAATTGAGGCTTTTCCAAGGACTGAATTGAACATTTTTGAGGAAACAGCATCTCAGAAACAGAGGAATTACTGAGACTCCACTGTGTTTTCTAGGTCATCTCAAAGAGCACCCCAAAGAGAAAGTGAAACTGTCCTTGCAGTAGAGATTAGCATTATGACAAAACTGTGCCTTGTCTCAAGCAGTGGCCTAGAGCAGACATAAACAGGGATATGTGCAATGTGATGTTTGCCAGAGAAGCATTTATGATAACCCCAAATGGTACAAAAATCTCTTTGAGAATGTGGCCTATAAAACTGATTATGTTTTTGCAAGTTATTCTATCTATAAGCAATGTGCATGAAATATGTTTTGTTAAAATAAAGGAAATTGAATTCCAAGTGTGCACTAAAAATTATCCTATCAGCAAGAACATCAACCTAGAAAATTGGATGCAGTGATTTCTCATATTTCATATTTTAACATTTCCCAATATTATGGAACATTTCTTCTATTCATGAATCTGCTTGCCAATGCTATAAGATTGTAGTTTTTTTTAACTTTTTGAGTTATTTGGCAGATAGGGTAGGCGAAGGATAGGTTGGCTGGATTATATGCATTGGCATTAAATTTGCTTCAAGTCAGGGAATAGGAACTCTGAATGACACGATTATTCTCCAAATGGCTGGCAGATCAATAGAAACAAAAATTAGAGGACAGAACTCTAAAAAGACCTAAGAAAAAACATCCACACCTTTTTGGAAGGAAAATGGTTTGGCACAGACCAAGCAGTGTTTGCTTCTCAGGATTGAGTTGCAGAGCAGACACCCTTGCTCTGTGTTGTTGCTGGGCTATGTCAGAGGGTTACATCATTGAGATCAAGTTGAACTTCGCAGGGTTTTTTTCTTGTTTTGTGTTATTAAAATAAACATTAAGATAAAAATTAAAGAAAATGAGAAGACAACAGAGTACACCTAGGGAAGTGTACAGTGGTCACTTTCTAATGGGGTGGTGATGTTTGGATTTGATTCCTCCTGAGTGTTTTCACAGTAGGGGTGTCTTCTGTCAGCTCTGAAGTCAAACACTGCCTGGATAGTGTCCTGAAGCAGGACAGCAAATGCTCTGGCCTCTTGCTCACGCCATCCCTCCAGGGACATCTCTGTCCCAGCTCTGTTACTTGGTACTGCTCCCATTGCTAGTAAACACCCCAGACCCATATCCACAGATGCCAGACTTTCCTGCTCATCCAACCCAAACAGAGGGAAAAAGAGGGTGACAATTAATAATCCATTGTTTTCATTTCATTCTGTTTTATTGGAGAGACCTATTGGGGAATCTTACAGATTTAGCAAATACAGGAGCCGTACAAATGTGAATGAGACAGAAAATATATATGAACAAAGTCCTTTATTGACCTTTCTCTCCAGCTGAGACACTCATCTTCATTTCTCTGACCTCTTCATGAACATTCACTGGGCTCAACAAAGTCATGTTGGAATTTCACACCTTGACTTCCATATGCATCATGGCTTCTATTAACTTCTTTCTTCTTCTTAGCCTGTTTCATTTTTTCTTCACACTCTGAGTGAAAGAACAAATAAGAGGTATCTCTCAGTAGTTTTAATGAGTAGTATACTAATTTGCCCCTTTGGATGAGTATCCAGGAGATTATTTAACATTTTTAAGAATTTCATTTTAATTTTTATTACTAATTAAGACAGTTGCCTTTTCATCCTCAATAAAAAATATAAAAGTCATTAAAATAACATACACGTACCACTGTACAGTTTGTGCATTATCTTCTACTATCTTGTCTCCAAAATATGGAAACCTGTTTTTCTGTGTTCATCTCTGTGTTTTGTTTGCTGTTTTCCAATCACCTGTGATATTTGGATGTGGACACTCTGTTGTTACTTTTACTGTCAGGCACTGAGGTGCTTAAAAAAAAAAAAAAAGAAAAATTCCTATGTCTAATTATCAAAATGAAACATACATGCCATGAGAAATGATAAGTCTCTTGAGAAAGCCCAGTAGCATAATGACCAAAGCATACCTACATTAGAAGATAGAGACACCTGAGAGAAAGTTAATGACTCATAGTTTAATAGAAGGAAATTTCTTGGCCTGATTCTTTTAAAACTCTGAGTTTAAGAAGTCAGAGGTTACTCTACCCCAAACTAAGTTGTTACCATCATATACTTAACTTTCATTATGTCCATTTAATTTTAAAATATGTTATTCTTCATGAAGTGTGAAACAAAGGCCCAGAGTCTGAACTTTGTGAGGGAAGAAAAATGAAACTTTGAGTCTTTAGCTCATTTCTACATGGTCTTTATTTAACTTCTCCTAGTGCAGATTCTTGTATTTTCCTAATTTGAATTTGCATTTTTAAAAACACAACAAAATAATGAGTCTTAAAGAAGAGTAGAGGGTTGCAGGTATAGCTCAGTGGTAGAGCACTTGCATGGCATGCTCAAGACCCTGGGTTTAATCCCTAGAACTGCAAAAATTAAAAACAAAAATTTTTAAAAAGAGAGAGAATGCAGGAAAATATTGGCAAATATTAGTATATATCTGATAAGGGGCTTGTATACAAAATTTATAAATGATTCTTAAATATCAACAACAACAAAAAGCAACTCCATGAGAAGTGGGCGAAAACTTAGACATTTCTTCAATGAATATATACAGATGGGTAACATAAGAGATGTTCATTATTATTGTCCAGTAGAAATATGAGTATCAAAGCCATATGAGATGCCACTTCCTACCCACTGGGATTCAAAGACAAATGATAACACAAGGTTTGGTAAGAAAGTGGATTAATTAAAACCCTCATTCATTGCTGGTGGGACTTTAAATGTTGTAGCCATTGTGGTAAAGCACTTTGACAATTCTTCAAAAGTTAAAAATGGACTTACCAGAGCTGGGATTGTAGCTCAGTTGTAGAGCGATTGCCTCGCATGTGTGAGGCCCTGGGTTCCATTGTCAGCACCACATACAAAAAGCAATAAAATAAAGACATTGTGTCCATCTACAACTAAAAAAATATTTTTAAAAAATGGACTTACCATAGTACCAGCAGTTCCACTTCTAGGTATGTACATAAAAGAAATGAAAACAGATGTCCAACTGAAAACTTAAAAGCCAGTGTTTACCACAGCATTGTTCATAATAGTCAAAGGGTGAAGATATCCAGAATGTTAATTTGCTGTTGAGTAGATAAGTAACTGTAGAGTTTTCACACAAGGTTTATTATTCAGTCATTTAAAACAGTGTATACTGATACATGCAGCAGTATGGATGAACTTTCAAATCATTATGCTAAAGGCAAAGGGCTCCTCATAAAAGATCACATATTATATGCACCCATTTATATGAATAGTCAACTCTACAGAGGCAGAAAGTAGTTTAGTTTTTGCCTCGAGCTGAAGGTGGGAGGTGAAGGGAAGTTTGGGAGAATCAGAGTAACTGCTCATGCATATGGGGTGGCTTTTTGGGGTAATGAACATGTTCTAAAATTTAGTATGGTCATGGTTGTACACCCTAGAACAGCTGAGAATAGGTGAATATATTTAAAGCATTGAACTACACATTTCAAATTGTTGAAGTGCATGGTATATGAATTATATCTTTTTTTAATTAGTTTATTTAGTTGCATTTCAAGTCATAGTACATATATAGAGCTCTGTTTTTCCAAATCTCTGATTTCAAACCAGATAAAGTCACACCATCTGTATCTTCATACATGTACCAAGGATAGTAATGACCATCTCATTCAACCATCTTTACTATACCCATTCCCCTTTCCCTCCCCCCCTCCCCTCTGCCGCGTCCAGAGTTCCTCCATTTCTCCTATGTTCCTCATTCCCACCCCTCTTATGTATCAGCATCCACTATTCAGAGAGAACATTCGGCATTTGGTTTTTTGGGATTGGCTTACTTCACTTAGCATAATGCTTTCCAATTCCATCCATTTGCCTGGAAATGCCATATTTTTATTCTCTTTTATTGCTGAATAAAATTCCATTGTGTATATGCACCACAGTTTCTTTATCCATTCATCTATTGAAGGGCATCTGGGTTGCTTCCACAGTTTTGCAATTGTGAATTGTGCTGCTATAAACATGGAAGTGGCTGCTTTACTGTAGTGTGCTGTTTTTAAGTTTTTAAGGTATAGGCCAAGGAATGGGATAGCTGGGTCAAATGGTGGTTTCATTCCAAGTTTTTAAAGAAATCTCCATACTGCTTTCCAGATTTGTTGCACCAGTTTACAATCCCACCAGCAATGTTTGAGTGTACCTTTTTCACCACATCCTCGCCAGCACTTATTGTTGCTGGTACTTTGGATAGCTGCCATTCTGACTGGGGTGAAATGAAATCTGAGAGTAGTTTTGATTTGCATTTCTCTAATGGCTAGAGATGTTGGACATTTCTTCATATATTTGTTTATTGATTGCATATCTTCTTCTGAGAGGTTTCTATTCAGCTCCTTAACCCATTTATTGATTGGGTTGTTTGGTTTTTTTTGGTGTTAAGTTTTTTGAGTTCTTTATATATCCTGGAGATCAGTGCTCTATCTGATGTGCGTGTGGCAAAAATTTGCTCCCAGAATGTAGGCTCTCTGTTCACCTCATTGATAGTTTCTCTTGCTGAGAAGAAGCTTTTTAGTTTAAGTCCATCCCATTTATTGATTCTTGCTTTTATTTCCTTAATCTGTCTGATGGCTCTGGCCAGAGTTTGAAGGACTATATTGAACTAGAGTGGTGAGAGATGGCATCCCTGTCTTGTTCCCGTTTTTAGGGAATGCTTCCAATTTTTCTCCATTTAGGATGATGTTGGCCTTGGGCTTAGCATATATTGCTTTAACAATGTTGAGGTATGTTCCTACTATCCCTAGTTTCTCTAGTGTTTTGAACATGAAGGAGTGCTGTATTTTGTCTAATGCTTTCTCTGCGTCAATTGATAGAATCATGTGATTCTTATCTTTAATTCTATTGATGTGATAGATTACATGTATTGATTTCCGTATGTTGAACCAACATCTTGCATCCCTGGAATGAACCCCACTTGATTGTGGTGCACTATTTTCTTAATATGCTTTTGTATGCGATTTGCCAAAATTTTATTAAGAATTTTTGCATCTATATTCATCAGGGATATTGGTCTGAAATTTTCCTTTTTTGATGTGTCTCTGTCTGGTTTTGGAAACAAGGTAATAGTAGCCTCACAGAATGAGTTTGGAAGGATTTCTTCCCTTTCTATTTCATGGAATAGTTTGAGGAGTATTGGAGTTAGTTTTTCTTTGTAGGTCTTATAGAACTCGGCTGAGATTCCATCTGGTCCAGGGCTTTTCTTGGTTGGAAGGCTCTTGATGGCCTCTTCTATTTCCTTGCCTGTAATTTATCTTTTGGTTCAATTTGACCTACCGAAATTGAACCAATGTCCTCTTGGTTCAATTTGGGTAGGTCATATGTCTCTGGGAATTGTCGGTGTCTTCAGGGTTTTCTATTTTACTAGAACATAAGTTTTCAAAATAGTTTCTGATTATCCTCTGTATTTCAGCAGGGTCTGTAGTGATATTTCCTTTTTCATCACAAATTTTGGTAATTTGGGTTTTCTCTCTCCTTCTTTTTGTTAGGGTGGCTAAGGGTTTGTCAATTTTGTTTAATTTTGCGAAGAACCAGCTTTTTGTTTTATCAATTTTTTGAATTGTTTCTTTTGTTTCAATTTCATTGATTTCGGCTCTGATTCTAATTATTTCCTGCATTCTACTTCTTTTGGTGTTGCTTTGTTCTTCTTTTTCTAGGGCTTTGAGTTGTAGTGTCAAGTCATTGATTTGTTGACTTTTACATCTTTGAATATATGAGCTTAAGGCAATGAACTTTCCTCTTAGCACTGCCTTCATAGTGTTCCAGAGATTTTGGTATGTTGTATCAGAGTTCTCATTTACCTCCAAGAATTTTTCTGTCTCTTCCCTGATGTCTTCTGTTACCTATGCATTGTTCAATAGCAAATTATTGAGTCTCCAGGTGTTGTAGTGACTTCTTTTTTTAAAACTGTCATTAATTTCTAGTTTCAGTCCATTATGGTCAGATAGAATGCAGGGTAGTATCTCTATTTTTTTGTATTTACTGAGACTTGCTTTGTGGCATAGCATATGATCTATTTTGGAGAAGGATCCATGTGGTACTGAGAAAAACGTGTATTTGCTTGTTGATGGATGGAATATTCTATATATATCTGTTAAGTCTAGACCATTGATTGTTCTATTAAGTCTTGTAGATTCTTTGTTTAATTTTTGTTTGGAAGATCTGTCCAGTGGTGAGAGAGTTGTGTTAAAGTCACCCAATACTATTGTGTTGGGATCTATTTGGTTCTTGAATTTGAGAAGGGTTTCTTTGACGAACATGGCTGCCCCATTGTTTGATGCATAGATATTTAAGATTGTTATATCTTGTTGATGTATGATTCCCTTGAGCAGTATGAAATGACCTTCGTTATCCCTTTTCACTAACTTTGGTTTGAAGTCTACTTTATCTGAAATGAGGATGGAAACTCCTGCTTGTTTACATATTCCATGTGAGTGATAAATTTTTTTCCATCCTTTCACCTTCAGTCTGTGAGTATCTTTTTCTATGAGATGAGTCTCTTGGAGGCAGCATATATTGGGTTTTTTTTTTTTTTAATCCAATCTGTCAGTATGTGTCTTTTAATTGCTGAGTTTAGGCCATTGACATTCAATGTTCTTATGGAGACATGGTTTGTATTTCCAGACATTTTGGTTTATTCTTAGTTTTTAACTTGATTGGGTTTCTCTTTTGATTGGACTTTAGGGTAGCTCCTCCCTCTGCAGGTTTTCATTGTTGTTTTTTATGTCTTCCTCATGGAATATTTTACCAAGAGTGTTCTGTACTGTTGGCTTTCTTGCTGTGAATTATTTTAATTTTTGTTTATCTTGGAAGATTTTTATTTCATAATCAAACCTAAAACTTAATTTTGCTGGATATAAGATTCTTGGTTGGCATCTGCTGTCTTTTAGCGCTTGGTATATGCTTTGCCATGATCTTCTTGCTCTCAGGGTCTGGGTTGAGAAGTCTGCAGTGATCCTAATTGGCTTCCCCCTATATGTAATCTGATTCCTTTCTCTTGTGGCTTTTAAGATTCTCTCCTTATTCTGAATGTTAGGCATTTTCATTATGATGTGCCTTGGTGTAGGTCTGTTGTGATTTT
>PVHX01002636.1:57566-126360 GCA_004024805.1 Geosciurus inauris | reverse complement strand
GTTGGAAGGTTTTCTGATATTATTTCATTGAATAGATTGCTCATTCCTTTGGTTTGGAGTTCTATGCCTTCCTCTATCCCAATAATTCGTAAGTTTGGCCTTTTAATGTTATACCATAATTCTTGGATGTTCTGTTCATGGTTTCTTACCGTCTTCACTGTGTGGTCAACTCTATTCTCAAGCTTAAATATTTTGTCTTCAGTATCTGAGGTTCTGTCTTCCAAGTGGTCTAATCTGTTAGTGGTGCTTTCTATTGAGTTTTTAATTTGGTTTATTGTTTCATTTCAAGGATTTCTGTTTGGTTCCTTTTCAGAATCCTTATGTCCTTATTGAAGTTATCTTTTACTTCCTGTATTTGCCTGTGTATCTCATTATCGAAGTGATCTTTTTCTTCCTGTATTTGCCTATGTATCTCATTATCGAAATGATCTTTTGTTGACTGGGCTTGCTCTCTTATATCATTCTTTAAGTCACTGAACATTTTATTTATGTACATCCTGAATTCTTGTTCTGTCATTCCTTCTGCTGTACTGACGGATTCTAATAGTGTAGTATCTTGGTTTGTTTGAGTCACTTTCTTCCCTTGTTTTCTCATGATGTTTGTGTGTCTTTCCTTCTAGCTCTGCTGATCCAAGTTGTTACAGTTTTTGGTCCTATATGGGTATAGTTTCCCTGCAGGGTTTTGTTATCTCTCCTTTAAAGGGGGGACCAATATTGATTGATTTCAATACAAGCAATATATAATTTCAATCCAAGTAGCTCCTAACAGCTCCCAAATACATTCACAGTTTAGTCACAATATACCACAATTATGTGTTCCTTTACAATCTATTATGTAACCAATAAGTTTACACAAGGGTCTATAGTATCGTTGGTGGGCTAGGGAAACTTGAGGGTGGGGTGTAGGGTAGAATGTCGGGGTAGTAGGAAGTGAGGATATGGTTATTAGATCTTAGAAAGCATGAAAAAGGAATCCAAGAGTAGTTGGCTCTTACTAAAAAGGGCAACAGAGTTGGGGAAGACAGTAGGGGAGAAGAAAAGAGTACCGCGAGGAGAGATGATAGCAAGAAAAATAAAACATATGCAAGTGGGAGTTGCAAGACTATATAATACCACTCTAGTATACAGTTCAGAAATCCCAATCTACCATATCCCACTGTATAACAGATATTTGATGTCACAACTGTTGAGGATTAGAGGGTAGGAAAAGAGTGAGAGAGAAAAGAGGGAAGGATAAAGGAAAAAGGGAAAGAACAAGAGAGCAGAGAAATAAAACAAAAGGATTAAACAATAGAACTATTAGGAGAAAAAGATAAAGGATAAAATAAAAAATAAGAATTTAAAAAAAAAAAGTAAAAAGTCTCAATGTAATAAAACAGGCATGGTTCCTTTCACCTCCAGTAGGTGGTGTTGTCTGTTGCTTGCTGGATTTTCCCCACTGGTGTCCTGGGTGCTGGTCCCACAGCGGGGTGAAACTCTGTGCCACTGGTGAAGTCGCTATTCCATGGTTTGCTGCGCCGTGGCCAAAGTTTGCTCCCAGGTGTTGACCCACACCCCCTGGTGTAGGAAGTTCCGGTGTGTTAGAAGGGGATCCACAAAGAACAATGGCCGGGGGTCCGCTCAGGAGACCGGTCCGGGCACAGTAGCAACTGCTAGTGGTTCTGCACGGCTGGGTGGGCGCTGGGGCCAGGCACACTGTGTGGAAGCAGGCCCGGCCTGCCGGGGCAAACTCTGGCCTGGAGCCCTGGGCCGAGGCCCCCGCCGCAACTGTGCTCCGCTGGTCGTAGCCTAATTCAAGGTGCTCACGGCTACTGCTGCCTCCCGGTGGCCCTGCACACACACACCAACGAAACTCCTACATGGGATGGTCAGCCACAGAATGATGCCAGGAAGCTGGCTGGAAAATGGCACCTCTACCACTTCCAGCCTCGGTCCCGGGGAACCTAGCACGGAGGAGACCGTCTAGGTCACCATCTTGGAACCATCTCTGAATTATATCTTAATAAAAGTATTTCTTAAAAAGGTACAGCACACATACACAAAGAGACAGGCATGTTACAACCAATATTTTGATTAGTTTCTGGGTGTCTCGTGGGGATGAATATAAAAAGGGAAGAATGAGCCTTTTATATGATGTTATAACAGTCATACCTAAAATTTTATATGCCTGGTATAATAATTCTCCCAGAAGCCTTCTACCTTTCCTAGAAAATGCTGATGTTTTAAATTTTCTCATACTTTGATCAAGAGTTACTAACATGTAAACAAGGAGTAAGGGTCATTGGGACATATCCATAACCTCAAAAATTTTCTGATTGAATTCATTTGAAAATGTATTTAATTAGACAACTTGAAGACCTGAACTTCTTTTTCTGACCTCTCAATTGTCTTTTAGTTCTAAATTCTAAGCCACCTCCTGAACATTTCAATTTTAATGTCTTAATTCTCTATTTCTTAACTAAATAAACCAATATACCATTACTTAATTTTACTGATGTAGATTATAGTCCATTGTAAAGTAAATTTCTTTGCACTCCAAATTAGATGCCTCCAGAGTGCTGTCCCCTATCAATAACAGGACTGAACCCTATAGATGAGATTAGATGTTTTCAGACCCTATAAACTCCTCAACCTTCCTAAATCAGTCCTCAGGAACCATAGCCTTTCTTCTTGACCATGATCCTAGTTTTCCACTGTGTTTTAGGCAATGCCTAAACTTCAGTTTCATTGCACTTTTCCATTGAATGGTTGTTCAGTATTGACACATCACTTAAACTCTCTGAGCCTGAAAACAGTCATTTCTTTTCTTCTGTCCTATTAGCACTATTATGAGAACCAATTGATATACCAACGATTTATGGGTCTCTATTTTAAAAAATTAGATAAACTTGTTATGAACATTATTACATTTCATTTAGTCTTTTTACAAAGTAAGTGCTTAATAATTATTCCATGTTTAACAAAAATTACAGCCATATTGATTAACAGGGAAAACAGGACCAGGAAGAAATCAGAGTAATAAATCTAGGCTAAAGGATAATGAGGTTCAGAATAATATAAAATAAAACCTATTTAAAGTGAATGTACACTTACTTCTCAAACATGTCAATGTTGTGTCATTGAGAAAGGTGGAGAGATTTTCCAATTAATCACACATTAAATCTATATGTATATTTGTCAACAATATTTAACACATATAGTGTATACCATATTCCACTCTGTGGGTTTTTTAAGAGGGGGTTACTAGGGATGGAACTTAGGGGTACTCAGCCACTAAGCCACATCCCCAGTCCTATTTTGTATTTTATTTAGAGAGAGTCTCACTGAATTGCTTATTGTCTTGCTTTTGCTGAGGCTGGCTTTGAACTTGTTATCGTCCTGCCTCAGCCTCCTCAGCTGCTGTGATTATAGGCATGTTCCCCCGCACCTGGCTTCTGTGTTGTTTTACATGTATTAAAGACATTTGCCCTCTATCATCAGGACATCCTTCAGTTAAAGGATCTCTCCGTAGGTCATATAATAATGATGGATGGATAATAATGAAGTAATAATTTAGACGAATATACAAAAAACAATATGGAGTATCATATAAATTTTGAAAGATTATTACATTTTTATGATGTATCCCAACTGATAAGGGGAAGTTCCATTTTGAAGCTACCATATTAATAATAGCTAACATTTAATAATAGCCAACTACTTGATCTATGTAATGCCTAGATAGGTACATAGTATGTATTAGATGTATATAATTCATACATACATTAGTACCATTGCTAATTTTTGCCTGTGTCTTTCTCAATAAGGATTTTTGTTTGTAGATATAGAAAAGAAGTAGCAGAATTGCTAAACTCTTCCACCTATCTTTTATAAAATCTTTTAATGTTGAAATACAGCTTATCTACCATTTAATTTTGGTCCAGTAGTTGAGCTGCTAGTTTCAGCTTAATTCCTTCATTTGTTCCCCTTTTATTCAAACAAAGTGCCATTTACTTTATGGCTTCTTTTCTCTCCCTCTAGCCTAAGCTTCTTAGAAAATAAATGAGGCTATAAGTCCTCATTTAGCCCTTCTTAGTCCTGTGGATTCTGGCTGAGGATTTGAATGTTGTCAGTCATTCACCAGGCTATTCCTATAGGTCATCATGCTTTCTTCCTTCCACTTTATCAATTTTCTCTTTGTAGAAACTTGTAAAGGTGTATCGATAAGAGTTTTCATATTAGAGTAGCCACATATTTGAAATGAGAACCAGTGTCTTAGAACGCCATGGAATTCATACACACTTTGGCAATCATGAAATCACTTGGAAAACCACTGGGGACTGAGGAGGGCTTCTGAAGCCTCCCCCTGGTTGTCATTACTCCACTCCATTTGGAGAGCATGGATGAGGGCCTCTGTCCCATCCCATCATGCATCCACTGAATGCATACATTAAGCAATGGCGCCAACTTCACACAATTTCTTCCCTTGGCATGGTTTTTGATTTAGGTAAATATTAATATAGGGTCTGTTTACATTCCTGTGGACACACAAAGAAGATACACAGTGTTAGAATTCTTAGCTAACAAGGGATACTGCCAAATGATAAAATATTAATTCTATTACTTTGTATGCAGATTTGTGAGGACTAGAAGCAATTACCCTGACTCTAATTGCTTCATAGATGAATACAATTATGATGTTACACTCATTCTGTCTGTATTCTTGGTATAAAAAAACATCCACATAAGACAGTCAGAAATTTCATTTAAAAGTAAACCTTACCAATGTGAAATATATTAAGGCAATAAACCAAGAGATTAAACTTTCATAAACAGTAAGAGCTCATTGTTTTGTAAATGAGTGTATAATAATATCTTTGCAACTCAAATGAAACCATAAAACTGACTGGGGGCCTCACTTTTTTCGGCAAACTTTTGATTTATCTTTTTAATCTGTTCTTAGCATTGTATAGCAATTAAACATTGGAAATGGGCTCTAGTCTTCTTGCCACATTGCTCCTCTTCCATTTCACTTCTGTCATTTCTTTTATAATGACAAGCAATTTAGAGGAACAAGAAACAATTAGAATGTAAGTAGCTCCTGCTGTTACAGGTGTTTCCTACTAATGAATAAAAATGACTGGGATTATAGAAAGGTGAGATTTAAGGAAAGATCTCTTTGGGGAGTTGGGAGATTTAAAGATTTGTGAGTACATGGGGCTGGGATCATGGCTCAGTGGTAAAGCGCTTGCCTTGCATGCGTGAGGGACTGGATTCGATCCTCAGCACCACATAAAAAAATTAAATAAAATAAAGTTATTGTGTCTATCTACAGCTAATAAAAATATTTAAAAAAAAAAAGATTTGTGAGTACAATTCAGAAATTAAGCATAGATTTTCAAATCAGTTACATCAGGGGAATTTGATAAAATATGAGTTAGTTCCTTAAAGTAGCTATATTTGTAGGTTGACCAAATTACATTTCCCCTTTAATACAGAAAGTTCTCCAACTTTAGTGTACATTAGAACTGTCTGGGAAACTTACTAAAACAAATTCCTGGACCTCAGCCCCAGAGTTACTGATTCAGTAGACTGGAGCCAAGAACCTGCATTTCAAAAAGTTTTCCAGTGATGCTCACACTATTGATCTAGGGACCACACTTGAGGACCACTGGTCTAATAGAAGGCAGTGACTTTTTTTCCTATTCAAAAATATAATTTATTAGTTTATTTTTATTTAAAAAGAAATATTCAATGGTGTGTACTTGATCCACAACTATATTTCTATGTATCTACCTAACTGTAAATTGTCACTAGAAGGCAATGACTTTTACATTTGTTCTGTCCACTTGCCTTTGAAAAATTTTTAGAATGCTTGACAGGAACACTCAATGTCATGAGCTATGTATGGCACTGGTATATGGTAGACTCAGGTAGCAGTAGACTCATTTGGGATAGACAGATACACAAAGGATCAAATGTCTCACATAAGGTGGTATAATTGAACCATACTGGATACTCAAGAGTAGTAATTCCCTTCCAGTCAATGCTGCATTCTCATCAGTAAGCTGTGTCTACCCAAAGAAGTTTCTGGGACATAGATAATTTCAGTTAAAGGCAACAGTTAAAAGAGCTATTATTTATTTGTTTGTTGGTTTGTTCCAATCAGTTATACATAACAAAAGAATGCTTAAAAGAGCTGTAATTTTAATTATGAGTCTGACTTAGTGGGAGCAATTGAATAACTCAGACAACACAATAGTTATGAACTTGAATGGGCCACCGAGAGTCAGACTTCAATACAACACAGGCCAAAGGGTTCTTGAGTTTTAAAACTTTAATTTCAAATGTTTAACAGTTTATTCATCAAACAGTAGATTCATTTAAGTTATGAAAGAGTGATATACATGTAATATACATTTATCCAAGCTACAATTTCATCTGTAAATTTAAAAAATTTTAAAAATGTAATACTATAATATTATTCAAAATGTACTTCTCATGAAGACTGCTGTTGTATCGTTCATTGCAGTCTTTAAGAAAAGAAGACTCCAGATGTTAATTTAATGGGAAAGGGGGGAAAGTTATGTAAATTTTACGAATCACGATAATCCTTAAGCATGCAGAAATAACAGTTCAAGATGGTGTGATTTGAACGAGGGGCCTGTGTCCCAAACAACTGTCCCTCAAATGACTTGTCCCTGAAATGTGAGCCCAAGTATTCCAATCCATAAAGTCTTAATTCCTATTGATAATCGATGGTCACTATGCCAAGCTTCAAACCTAACACATGTTCACTAGGAAATGCATATAATTAAACAGAAAACTTCTCTGGAAAGCAAGTTTTTCTCCCCGAAAGTATGAAAGAGTATAAATTCATTCGACAGCCGTTTATTGAGCACTTTCTGTAAGACACTCTTCTTAGTGCTTGAGCCATGTCAGAACAACCAAACAAAAATTGCTGCCCCTTTGAGGCTTCTCATTTGAGGAGAGGGCATATAGGTAACCAGTAAACAGTATAATCACTGTGGAGAGACCAAAGTGGAAGCAAGTAGGTCTGTTAGGGAACATTGGTAGGTGAGAGAAGATGGAGCCTCTATTCAGGGTGGAAGCTGCAGAGCTGCAGAAGAGTAGTGGAATGTCATCCTTCTTCTGAGAGCATTAACAACAAGATTTATTGGTGGTCAGGATGTGCACACAAGGTAAAGTGAGGACAGGAGCAACTGTAAACTTATCCATTTAAAAAGGAAAAATGGAATGCATTCAACTGTTCTTGCTCCTGCAACTCTGAAAAGTTATCATTCTTCTCACTACTCTGCTAACACTCTTCCTCCCTTCTCCCTACTCCTCCTAAATAAATATGTGGGATTCTCTTCTGAGTTTTTGTTTGTTTGTTTGTTTGTTTGTTTTACCAGAGGCAGGTGGGAGGTAGCTCCCAGAATCAGTGACCATATACATTGTCATTTCTAATATTATGAATCAAGATTAATTCATAAGATGTGATTGGTGAGTTATGTTTAAATTAAGAATGTCTTTAAATAGTTTGCATAATGTAAGTATCTTACTTCAGACATTAGGATTTTAAGCAGCATGGCTGGAAATAAGGATATCTTTGACTCTTGACTCTTGTCTTTGGGGTACAATTAAAAATGCATTGGCATCAATAAGTCTAATTCCCAAGCCAGATACCTTTCCCCCATAAATGTTATGCCACTGATAGAAAGTTCCCTGACCACCATCAAAGTTTCTCTAGATGTTTCTGGCTGAATCCAGAGTATTTGTGCTTGTGTGCCCACACTACCTCTCCATTCGGCCCTGCTCTGCTAAGTCTTTGCTGTGTATAAGCCCCTTGCAGGAAGCAGCTCACAGCCTCTGTGGGAGGGCTACTTGGCTGCCTGGATTCTGTTCCCTGTGCCCTACACTGTCTAGGTGGCAAATGGAGTTTCACTGCCTTATGGTTACTATACTGCCTACTGTTCTGTACTGTATAGTGTTTGTTTAGTTGAACAAAAATGGTATCCTTCTCCCTAATGTAGAAGCCCCAGAGAAGTTCCAGATCTCATTAAGTCTCTAGGAAAATAAGAGTGACTCAACTTTTACTTTTCTTGCTGCTCCTTATATTTATGGAAGATTTCCTCCATGAGACTAGACTCTGCACAGACACTCAACTGGCCTCTGAATTCCTTGCCTTTTTTTGACACAAGTTGTCAAAGTTCCCCCTTCTTCTCCTTCCCCACATTATCAGCTCAGGCCTGTTACACACCACTGTTTTCATATGACACAGCAGAACACTCAATCTCTGTTTAGGCTCAGCTGACACTAACAGGACATGTCTATTTTTAATCATAAGAAAGTGCTGCTACAACAATAGTTACAGACCATTGGGAAACATTCAATGTCAAGGACCCCTGAATGCTACATGACATCTGTTTCATTATATTTTAATCTGGCCATCTTTCTATTAGATTTCTAAATTGAGTGTAGCAACCCAATCCTTGGGTTGCAGGTTCCCCTGGATCTCCACACAAACCCAAATAGAATAATAGAGGCTTGAGCATATGATAACTTGAACATGAAATGGTTTCAGCCCTGGCTTAAAGGTTGTTTTAGTTTGAATATGACTGCTGTTAAATTTCAGGATGTCCATTAGCAATATGGCCAGCTTCAAAATGCAGACAATAAGAGATGAGATTTCCTTGTGGGAGAGCTAAATTAGTTGATAAATTGTGATTGTGCTACCTTTCAGGGTATGGCCTGTAATTAAGCCCCACGCACGCAAAAAGACATTAAACAAATGTGATTGTTCTGACTCAATCTCTTGAAATGAAAGAAATTGAAAATGAGTGCCAAGGTCCAAAGTCAAGAGTGCAATATTAAGTATTGCAAAACGTTTTTTCTCTTAGGGGGAAACATTAGCTCATGCTTAGATCTGTAAAATCCCTCAGCAGGATATATGACAAAAGATAGGATTTGTTTTTTTATTCATCTTATTTAAATACTTATGTATATCACCCTACTCATATTTTTTGTGAGAAGAGGATAAATAGCCAATTTGTTTCACCTTGCATCTGTCTTCACATATCTGAACTAGACTGCATGGTCATATTCCAAACAATTTAGAGGAAATGCCTCCTTTTTCCATGAGCAGTGAAGATTTATGTATTTGACTTTGAAGTCAACAACTGTGTAGCATTTAATGCCAAATCAAATGCAACATCAAATTACCTTGTATTCCTTTAAGTGAATTTTCAGATTTATGGCAGACGGGCACAGATCCAGGGAACTAGGAAAGGACAGTCTCCACAGATGACTATATGGAAGGAAAATGAAGTAAATATCTCAGAGTTAATTACTCGTAAGGTTAAAGGTCATTCTTAGAAAGAGCCAGGAGTGATTAATCCTGCAATCAATTTGCTGACACCTGAAGTGTAGCAAAGCAGCAGGTAAAGTGGACTGCTGGAAACCAAGACAGGCCAAACAAAAGTCATGCCCGCTTTGACAAAGGAACCCATCCCATAGACTGGAAGATCCACTGATTGCAGCCACTTTGACCTCTGCACAATTATCAATGCTTTTTCATGTGAAATAGTCATTGAACAGTTTGCAAAAAATAAAAAATAAAAAGACGTGCATGTAATAATCATTAGGTATTAAACTATTAAACTGATCAAGAAAATGTTCTTGGGTGTGTCAATAAGTAGTTTAAGGACAAGTTTGTGGTCCTTTATGGTCAGTTAATACCAGCAACTATATCACAGAACAAAACCATTAAATTTCATGAATGCAAAATATGCAAATAAAGTTGCTCTGTATACTTCCACCAGCTACATTTTCTGCCTTTTTTATTGCATCTGTGCCCTGCACCACAATGCCCGTTACAGGACAAAGACATCAGACACACCTGAGCTGACCTTGGCACCAACATCTATCAATAACATCCTTCGAATACTCAGGAGATAAAGCCATTTTGTACATTTAATGAAAACATGTTACATGTAAGTCTCAGTCCCTGAAAGATCATGAATAGAAATCTGCCAGCTATACATGAGCTCACTTGTTGGGAGGGCAATTGATCCACTCACAAGAGAACAAAGATATTTTATTTTTACAGGAATAATTTCTGTTAAATTATATTCCATTAAGTTTCCATTAGATTATCTTTTTAGTCCAAGATATCACACAACTAATACATTCCATCTATTTTCGTCATTGAATACATTTTATAGGCCATTCTGAATAAAAAGGCTTTATAAGACGTCATTGGACTGATACAATGAGAAAAGTACTGTTCAACTCTCACACAGCAAGATAGTAATTGTGGCTTATTCATCCTTCCATTATTGTGATGTATGTCCAGTCCTACCCAAAGACTGTGCTCTGGTAGTCCATCCCTCCTCTTCCCAGGATCATCTTATGTCATATTGTACACTGCTGTTAGGTACATTTCCTCTTGCGTGGAGAAAGGTAAATATAGCATAATGGTTCCTGTTTCTCAGTAAAAGAATAATTTTATCCTCATAACATTCACATTATCAAATACATGAAAAATTTGTAATGATTCTAAGAATTTTAAAATTGAATAGTATCTTTAAAATAATCTAAACATTCTCTAAATTCACCTAATTTCTGTCAAGGTTAAATCTAGAGAATGTAGTCCCACATTTACTTCTACCAAGAATTTGTTTTCAATGTATTTCAGTTGCACTGTTGAAATGTAAGAACAAATCAGCCTTGCTGAAGATTTTATCTAAGACACACTTCATTATAATTGTTTCATATTAAAAGCCTTCTAAAACCGGGCGTGGTGGCTCACGCTTGTAATCCCAGCACTTTGGGAGGCTGAGACAGGAGAATTGCAAGTTCAAAGCCAGCCTCAGCAAAAAGTGAGGTGCTAAGCAACTCAGTGAGACCCTGTCTCTACATAAAACACAAAATAGGGCTGGGGATGTGGCTCAGTGGTCGAGTGCCCCTGAGTTCAATCCCTGGTACCAAAAAAAAAGAGAAAGCCTTCTATATAGCAAGGAGAATCAATTGTGATTGATTTAGGAATATTTTGCAGAAAAAAAGGTTGCTGTGATATTTAAAACAAACAATTAGTAATCACAACATTCTCTTTTAATGAAGTAACATTTAGCTTTTGAAGAACTTTTAACAACTTAAATATGTATTACACAAATGTTTAAATTTTTAACTTTATAAAATAATATACAGTTTATCAAACATAAAACTTTTTAAAAACACAGAACTTTTCATACCACGTTGTAAAAGTTTCATAGGCAAACCCAGTTACAAAGGTGATAACACATGTACATATCTTCAATATCATGTGCAATGCTAAGTAATTATAAAAGTACTTAAATTTTAACGATTCTGTATAGTTTTTCAAATGGTATCCCTCAAGTGAGTAACACACTTTGGGAGTATTATTTTTAAAATATTTTTTTTAGTTGTAGATGGACACAGTATCTTTATTTTATTTATTTTTATGTGGTGCTGAGGATCGAACCCAGTGCCTCATGCATGCGAGGCAAGCGCTCTACCACTGAGCCACAATCCCAGCCCCTTTGGGAGTATTTTTTAACATGAACCTACTGTTAGTTGTCCTATCCTAGTTTTTGTTAGAGGCTATCTGTAGGCTTGGGTATAGTGGAAGGTAATTTTCAATAAGAAGAGAAAAGTGAGTGAGCAGGAGAAAGTCTTTCCCTGAGGGTTATTCATTGCTCTTGTAGGAACAGCTTTTTGTCCTGATCTTTTCCTTCATATTTATGCAGTACTTATTTTTTAAATTTTTATTAGCTCATTTTAGTTATATATAATACTGGGGTTCATTTTGAAATAATCATACAAGTATGCAATAAAATTTATTCCAATTCAGTCCCTAATACTTTCTCTCCCTTCCTCTTTCTCCCTGTGCCCTTTCCTCTACTTTACTGATCTTACTTCTATTTATTTATACCTTTTTGTTTAAGTTAATACATTATGGGTATACATCAAGGTAAAATTCACGTCGTATGTTAATATACAGGAAAGTTGGAGCAGATTCATTCCACTGTTCCTCCCTTTTCCTATCCCTTCTCCTACCTCTCAATCCTCTTCATCTACTGCGCTGATCTCTCTTCTATTTTCTTAGACTGCCCCCTCTGCCCACATTTTTCTTTCTCCTTATTTTGGTCTAGCTTCTGCATATGAGAGAAAACATTTGACCCTTGATTTTCTGGGTCTGGTTTGTTTCACATAGCATGATTTTCTCCACTTTTATCAGTTTACCAGCAAACGCCATAATTTCATTCTTCTTTATGACTGAGTAACTCTACACATTTTCTTTTTCCATTCCTCTGTTGAAGGGCACCTGGGCTGGTTTCTTAGCTTAGCTATTGTGAATTGTGCTACCATAAAGAATGATATGGCTGTGTCTCTATAGTATGCTGATTTTAGATTTTTTGGATACATTCCAAGAAGTGATGGGATAGCTGGACTGAATGGTGGTTCCATTCCTAGTTTTTTGAGAAATCTTCATATGCAGTACTTATTTTATCTTATTGTTTTTTAAACATCAGGGATTGAACCCATTAAATTCAGGAATGCTTAACCACCCAGCCACATCCCCAGCCCTTTTTTAAAGTTTTGAGACAGGATCTCACTAAGTTGCTTAGGGTCTCACTAAGTTGATGAGGCTGGCTTTTAGCTTTCGATCCTCCTGCTTTAGCCTCCAGAGCCACTGGGATTACACATGTGTGCCACAATATTCTTGATTTGCATTACTAACTAATATTCTTTAACATATTACTTCTAAAAAATATTAAGCAGCTAACTACATAGTATTTCCAAAAGCACATATCATCACTTGATTTTAATTTTCAATGTGCATTTGTTTAGAATGAAAATGTCTTAATAATCTTTTGAAATGTGCATATTAGCAAGGATCCTAATATATGTGACTACTAAATTATTGATATTTTCAACATGGTCAGCCTTGATTTACCTTTTGAATACTTTGGGTATGAATTAAGCAAAATTAGACTACTGACCAGCAGAATGTTTGTTACATGTACTAAAATAATGTTTTTCTCAACTTTTCCTGTTCCTACTTTGGAACTGCAGGGTTTTGAGGCTTTGGGGGCCCACTTAATTTGACATCTTTGGCATATTGAACCAGAACTTGGCTTGGAAAGACACAAAAACTGCTTTGGCAAATGATCTGTCAAGTGACCCATGAACAAAAGCGAGATTGGGTTGCCCTTTGAAATAAACCTATTTGAATTTATTATCTCCAGAGCTCCTTGTGTCTCTAATCTTGTGAAAGGTTAGTATTCTATCCATCAGAGCAAGATTAGAGTGCTAGTTGATGTCTGCTCTTGATGATAACTGAATGCAGCAGTTGGAGCTGGAAGAGGGAGATTCATTACCATCCATCTGCAGTTCAAAAAGGAAGGGGGGAAATGGGCAGGGAGGGAGCCACATTTACAACATAAACTACCTATTCCCAGGTCAGGGTATTTAAAACAAAAGAAACCAACAACAAAGGACAGCACTTTGGGGAAAGCTTTGCAGAGCTTTCTAAATAAATTCTCCAGAGCAGAACTGTGTTAAGGCTACATTTTGCAGAAATTATCAATTTGCAGTATGTGGATACCATGCAGATAGCTTTTGGCTCTTTTTTAGGTCACACATTAGGGGAAAAAAAAGAAGAAGAAGAAGAAGAAGGATATACCATTATATAAAATATGGCTAATAAAAACAAAGAAATATAAAACATCTTAAGAGTTATTGTGAAATAATAAGCCTTGGTGTGAATAAAATGGTTTTTAAAAATCAACCAACTGAATGTCTTCTTTGGTGACTTTTACTTATAATTCAGAAATTGGAATTTAAATAATTTGATACTTAGTGGCACAGATGCCACTGAAACAAAAAAGTGTCCCTTTTCTAGGATTTAATTTTATTTTAACAATGCAAAAAAAAGACTTTTACAGTCAAATAGTAGACTTTTATAAAACATGTTGGCACTCAATAATTGTTTCTTTACAAGATATTTATATATCTTGTAATTTTTTTTGGTACTGGAGATTGAACTCAGGGGCACTCGACCACTGAGCCACATCCCCAGCCCTATTTTGTGTTTTATGTAGAGACAGGGTCTCACTGAGTTGCTTAGCACCTCGCCATTGCTGAGGCTGGCTTTGAACTCACGATTCTCCTTTCTCAGCCTCTCTAAGTGCTGGGATTACAGGCTTGCGCCACCGCGCCCGGGCAGATGATCAATTTTTTGTTTATTGCTTTCTAATTTGTTATGGTTTAGATATGTGATATCTCTCAAAAGCTCATGTGTGAGACAATGCAAGAAAGTTTAGAAGTGAAATGATGAGAGTTATGAGAGCCTTAACCTAATCAGTGTATTATTCTGCTTGAATGAATTAGCTGAGTGGTAATAATAGGCAGGTAAGGTGTGGCTGGAGGAGAAGGGTCATTGTGCTTTTGGGGTACATATTTTGTACCTGAGGATTCTCTCTCTGCTTCCTAACTGTGACTTCCTGAGCTGCTTTCCTCTGCCACTGCCTTCCCCCATGATGTTCTGACTCACTTTGGGCTCGGAACAATGGAGCCAAAGTCTGTGGACTGAGACCTCTCAAACTTTGAGCACCAAATATAATTTTCCTCCTCTAAAAGTGTTCTTGTGAAGTCTTTTGGTCATAGCAATGCATAGCTGACTCAAACCCAAATGATTGATGCTAGAAAGTTTAAAATAGCCATCATACAACATGAGATTAATGTGCTTTTTTGTTTGTTTGTTTTTCAGTGCTAGGCACTCAATCTAGGGACTTTTGCATGTTAGGCAAGTGCTCTACCACTGGGCTACATCCCTAGTCCTGGCTTTGATATTTGTCTTTGCAAAGAAAAATTCTATAAATTACTGGCAAAATAAATCTAATCAATCTAAGCAAATTCAGACCGACATTAAACTAATTCATTTGCATTTTTTCACAATACTTTATGTGTTCTTATGTACCTATATCAGCATGTTTCTCATTTACTTATAGAACGTATATTTATTGCCTTTGAATTAAGATACCCATTCAAGTAGAGCTGAGGTCATTTCCTGTTAATGGAATGTGAGGATTAAAGACAGCATGTGGGGGCTCTACCACCTTAAGTCCAATCTGATAAGCTCAGCCTATGATAAGAGACAGGTGCTTGAAAGGTGCTTGCCTTTCTGAACTTTTGGCAGTGGTGTTGTCAAGTTTATAGGAATATACTTAGAATTCTACAATCAGCTTCTTTATCAAATCTCCACCAAAAGCTCTGTGGGGAAAATGAGCATCAACTTTAAATTCATAGTCATGTAAGATTGATACTCTTTTTTTCTTTAGTTGGGTGAACTCTATAATAATGAGCAATGGGATATTATTGACTATTGTTTACATCAGATTGGGAGGTCCTCTATCCAGAAATAAATAGAAATTCTATTTTGAAAAGCATTCATTCAAATAGCAAAGCTATAAATGTTCTTAGTATTGGTGAATTACCTAAACTTACTGAAGACCACTGTAGCTAGTATGCTATGCTTCAGGGACTAAAGCATTCTTTCTCTCTCTTTCTCTCTGTCTCTCTCTTTCTCATTAGTTAAATCCTTTTACTAATCAGCTTAAAACCATTAAATTCAGAATAAAGAGACCCAAGTTCTATTCTATACTAATTTGTTGGTATATTCTGTGTTTTCAGTAAATCTCTTTTTTATTTTCTGCCTTCTCTGCTTTCTTTTTTATAGTGTGTAAATGAGGTCTTCATTCTTGGCTTCCCATTGTAGGTTTATTAAATAAAATGCTTTCATTCTATATTTTTAGGTCCTTTAAGTTAAAATAATATTTGTCATTTCTTTCCAACTATGAGAGTAATTTATAGTCATAGTAGAAATTTTGAAAAATTAGTGTACAGAGAAGAAAATGTAAATGAACTGTGACCTTCCACCCTCTATACACTGTTACTACATATTTTCTTTTGATTTTTCTCAATATGTATATTTATAAATCCATTATAAAGTAGTAATTGTACTTGATATGTACTTTCATATCTGCTG
The DNA here is from genome assembly GCA_004024805.1 of Geosciurus inauris. Taxonomy (NCBI): domain Eukaryota; kingdom Metazoa; phylum Chordata; class Mammalia; order Rodentia; family Sciuridae; genus Geosciurus; species Geosciurus inauris. The sequence goes on along the minus strand of PVHX01002636.1, from coordinate 110,306 downwards.
TTTCTGTTTTAGCATTTTCTTAGGCCATGGTGTCTTAATTACAAGTGAATTTCCCATGAACTGATGAAACTCATGTTTCAGGGGGCTTTCACTTCATATGCCCTTTCCAAGGCCCTGTGCCAAAGTTTGTGCTTTTAGTTTTATAATGTATTTGTTAAGGAGGGTCCTGGTAACCTGCATCAGCCTCAACTCTAGAGAATCTGAATCTGAATTGAAGACCACACTTCGTGGGGTTGTAATTCCAGCATCTTGGCAGTTACTTAAATTTTCATGTGCTTCTGTTTCCCCAGATGTAAATATGGACCATAAGAACAACTGCCTCATGGGATTGTTACCAAAATTAAATTAGATAATCCACAAGAAGCCCTCAGAACAGTTGCTAACTCAGTTTGTGCTTAGTAATTATAAAGTTTTAAATAGCCTTTAAAAATAATTATACATACAAAATGATATTTTGCCCTGTCGGGTTACCTTTCTTGTAAGATTTTAAATTGTTTCTTTTTTTGATTAATATGACAATGGACCAAATATCTTTGCATACAAGTCTTTGACCTTGCCTTTGTAATTGAACTATTGCTTTTAATTAGTGTTCTTTTTTAAAGTGTTTCCTTTTTTAAAAATATACACTTTAGTAATAGTTATCTAAGTGGAAACTCTTCTTTGAAAATGATGGTGGGGCATGGTAGAACATTGTTTTGCTGTTCAGTTTATCTTTAGAAACTCTCTTAGTTTTTCTGCTTTTGATTACTTTCATTTAGACATATGTTGAGCAAAGTAAACTTTTTAAATGTTTTCATTATCAGCTTTTACCAGACCTGAAAGGATATAAACTTCAAAATTAGCTTTAAAAATTAACATATATTTTGATAAAATTGTTTATGTAGAATTGCACTCGCACAAGTTGGTATTTTGCAATCTCTCTGACTCCTGTGGTTTGTATTGTATGCATTTATGTCACCCTAGTGAGGCTGTGGCAGGCATTCCCTTTGCCCTTGGATATGACTTAGCTGGGGATTGCCAAGCCCTGTCCTTCCTCCTCCCATGCGGCATGCACCTTCCTTCCCTGAGTTACTGCTCCTCACATGCTCTTGATGCCCTCTGATGAAGGCAACTAAGATCAGAACTCTGATTGGCTTCTAGAAGGAAAGAGTGAAGGGAAGAGGTAAAGGGAGGTAGAGAATCAAGACTTTCATGACATATAATATGGCTCCTCCCTTTATCATTCCTCCTTCCTCTGTCCTATAGCCACTATCATTTATGGACTAAAACCTGGAAGTGTCAGAGAGCAAAGGAGAGTAGAAGTGATGCTCAATCTTGGCTCGACTTTGGGATAACCTGGGGGCTAGATGATATACTGATACCTGGACCCCATTTCCAGACACAATAACTTAATTAATCTGTAATGCATCTTAGGCATGGAGACTTTTAAAAGTGGTTTTTAAGGGGGAAACAATGGAAATTATATAAACAAGGGGTAAAGGGAAGAAATTCATATTTTGCTATTCCTCTTCACTCCCTTAGAACCTTCACATTGTCTTGTTCCAATAGCCCAGTCCTTATCTCTGGATTTCAACAACAAACTAGACTTGGTCCCACATTGCTCAGTTCACCATTGATGGTCTGGTGTAGGTGTGGTCTTTCTTCTTCCAGCAAGTGTTGTGGTATAGAAGAAAGGGTAGCTGGGGAAGGACGTGGGTGTGTGGTAGTAGTAATGTATATTACTCCCACTCTAATTTGGAAACCTGTTTCTTTCATTTGAGGGGAAAAAAAGTAGGAAATGATTTCAAGTTGCTTTTAATATGGGTGTAGGCTTTAGGTGCACAAAGCGTTAAACAGGCATCCAGTGTTGTGGTTAATATCATCTCGGAGAAAAATGGAAAGCAGACTTGCGGGCAAGGCCTGAAGGGTGTTGCCTATAAGCCAAAGCTAAGCCTGTGCAATGATGCAAGTGAACTGCGGATGCATCTCAACGTTTAATTTTCATACAGGGCTTAGGGTGAGAGAAATGAAGTCTACCAGCTCAGAAGAGCTGTTTGCTATTGGCAGAAAACAAGCTTAATTCATAATTCTGGGAATGAATTGTTTATCTATACTACCTTGAGAACATAAATGGCCTAATCAGTCTTTTTTACTTGAAATATATCTTTGGGAGAAATAGCCTACCAAGAAATAACCCATTTATCAATCTACTCTATAAAGGATCACTAAGAAAACATCTAACACTATGAATTCTAAATTTTCAAGTCACCCATTTCTAGAAACTGCTTATTACTTCAAATCTCCCTTTATCAATTACATGGTACAACTTTCTAGGAAACTTTCCTTTTTGCTGCTGAATCATATGCCAGATTCTGAAAAATCTCCTGCCATTTACTCTCTTCTGCTGACTTGACTAATGGTATTAAATTGAAGGACTTTGGTACAAGGTATTGATTATTTTTAATGAACATTCATGGTTGTAAACTGATGACTTACCATTAAAAAATTCTTCATGGAAAAGTCTGTTCAATTAGATTAGATAAATTAGAAAAATACTAAGTAGTGATGTCCGATTGACCTGAATAATTCATTAAACATGTATTACTATATTATTATTAATGCATTCATTAATGCATTAAATGTATTATTTTATTATTACTAATAAAAAGGCCTTATTATACCCTTGACTTTCTGACTTATTGATTAGTAAGGTAATACAAACACGTTGGATTATAATGAAGAGTTTGTGAATTAAGTACTATAGTATTTTAACAGCTGATATATTTACAATGTTCTGAAACTAATTTTTTTTTATTTGTAGTGAATAGTGTGTTTTGCTGTATGGGATTTGGTAGGTTTTGTTAAGATCCTAAAAGGTAGTTCAAACTTCTATATTTATTAATTATCATGAAGGAAAACCTTATGAAAAGGAAATTATACAAATCACACAAATAGATTCTCTTCATACAGTTTCAGTGTGGGGCTTTTTCTTTCTTTTTTTCCATTTCCGTACTGTTTATTTACTTATTTTTTGAGGGGTACCAGGTCTTGAACTCAGGGGCACTTGACCACTGAGCCACATCCCCAGCCCTATTTTGTATTTTATTTAAAGACAGGGTCTTAGTTACTTAGCACCTCACTTTTGCTGAGGCTGGCTTTGAACTTATGATCCTCCTGTCTCAGAATATACGGTGTTTTTGTAATGCCAGGATTACTGTAGGATTTTCTCCTTATGAGATTCTCCAAGAATTCATTAGATCACAACCTTAGAAAAATTTAGAGTGTCTCACTGTATAATCACTGAAATCACCTAAGTTCTCTAACTCAGATGGTTGTTTCAGGATGTGACCTTTTGGGAGAGAAGATATAGAGACAGCTGCAGGCTGTCAAAGTGTAACGGAAAGCTCAATCCCTGTCCCCAATGCCAATCAATGCCAATTTAATAATGAGGACACAGTTTTGAGTAAAAGGAAAAAGAAGGTTTATTGCTTTGTTAGCAAAGGAGAAACACAGGGGACTCCTGTTGGAAAGGCTGTGATTCCCTGGATCAGCCAGGGCAGAGGGGCTTTAAAGGGTTACATTCCAGGTGTGCTCTGGTAGGGTGTCTCAGGGTGCCCTGATGGTGCTTAGGATTCACTTGTTAATTTGGGAGATATTTGCTTCCCAGAGCCTCAGCAGGTATCCCCTTCCTGTAGTGGTTGTGTTCAAGGACAGTTAACTAGGGGAAGAAAAGATAAGTCTCCCTAATCTTATTAGGGAGGGGGCAGAGGGGAGAAGAAAGAAAAAACTTTTTTTTTTTTAAATAAAACTTAGAGCAAAGAGGGCTATATTCAGAAGCTGAAGGGACCACTGTTACAAAAACACATTTTAATAAACAAGATAAAAATAACAGCAGAAAACTCTTATTCTATTACTTATGTGAGAGTTAACAGACTAGTAATTGTTTTTCTGACTTCAAGAAATTAAAGTACAAGATGTTTTGTTGAATTAGTTTGTCTCAAATGTCTCGCTAAGGATTTTGACTTCTTATGTCAGGGATCAACAAAGTTTTTCTGCAAAAGGCTGGATATCCAATATTTTTGGCATTTCAAGTTGTTAGTGATGGTGCATGCCAGAGCTACTAAGGAGGCTGAAGCAGAAGGATCCCGAGTTTCAAGACAGTCTGGGCAATTTAGTGAGTCCCTGTCTCAAAATAAATAATAAACAGGGCTTGTGACGTGGGTTATTGGGATCAATCCTTAGTACTCAGTATTGCTAAAAAGTATTTGTGCATATGCTGTGTGTGTGTGTGTGTTGTATTTCTGTTTGTTCTTAAAAAGAACATTAAAAAAAAGAAAAAAACATTTCAAAATGTTTAAAAGCATTTTCAGCTCTCAGGACTTGGAATAATAGGTTAATAGGTCATTGGCTGGAGGCCAACCCCTGCTTTTCACTATCACAGTATTGCCTAAAGAATGGTTGCCAGTCACTAGTTTTCAACTCATTAAATAATGTTACAGGGATGAGATGTGTGGGAAAAATAGGTTGGAAATGCTGGAGTGAGAAAAGGAAGCCAATCTGTACTAGCAATATTTTCAGCAAGTAAAGGCTTAATCCTGAGCATAGAATCTGGGGGACTGTGATGTGTAAGTCAAGGCACACACCCTCCTCCTGATGGGATCAAGCCTCCTGGGAGAACACTGACCCAGGGTATTGAAAAGTGCCTCTAGTCCAATGTAATTATCATACGTTGTAAACATAATTATCAACTCTAAGTAATATTCTTTATTAGAACTTCATTTTGGAAATGGAAGTGAGCATACTTTCTGTGCTCTTCTTAGACAAACCCAGGTCACAATAGATGAACTATGGCCTCAGCATTCTTACCCTTTGTCTGTGATAGAAGCACATCAATCATAAAAGGATATTGGTCAGATATTCTTAGCATCCTTTTCTGTGTAGTCACTGTTCTATGTGCTAGTTTTAATCCCAGGTCCATTTGAGTTTCTTCTACCCACATGCCACCTCTGTGAGGAAACCTTCCTAACCCTACAGATTTGAGCGTGCTTTCAGTCTCAATTATCTGTATCAACTAATTAGTATTAGTGGAAAAAATAATCACACAGGAAAATTATTTTTATAAATAATTTATATGTGACTTTAGAATGCATTTGCAATTTATATTTAAATTTGGTTTTATCTGCTTAGAAGTCTATAATACAGTCCATTAATTATTCAAATCACAATGTAAGAAAGTTTGACTTAGGATAAACTGCAAAGCCACTCTGCTATCTTGTTCTTTCTTAGAACTCATCCTTATCTGTAATAGCTTTGGAGCTATCCCTCACATGCTGGTTCAATGGTCTAGGGCAACTCAGTTAAAATGTGAAGCCTCAGTTTCCTCATGGGCTAACTAGATATACTTGTATATGATTCACATACAATATGTGGAAAGCCTTTAATTAGTATCCGAGACCTATTAGAAATAGGCAACATCTCAGGTCCCATCTGTGATGATGCTTGAAATTGGCTTCATTTATTGTTTCAAGCCCGGTTTTTGTCTCTATCTAAAGTTTCAATATGTACGCTTTCCTCCTAAAATTTTAACAGAGACAAGCAGAAATAATAGGTATGTTCTATTACTATATTGTTTGCATTTAAAACCAGTTTGTCTATGTGGGAGGAGGGACCATACTTACTTAAGGGACAGAAATGTGTTTAATAATCCTTCAAACAAGGAAGATGTGTATTACTCACTTTGAGATCATATAGGTTTCTGTCAGCTCCTAGGAAGTTCTGAGTAAATCATAATTCTCATTATACCTTAATCAACTTAATTTATGAAAGCACACACAGGGACACAGCAAGAGAAAATGTGAATTAAGAGATAAAAAATTACAAATTTCCTCAATGAATTTTTGCTACTAGCAGCATTGTCTCTCAATGATTACAGATTCTGATTCCTTGCTTTTTATATAAATCCTTATTTTAGAAGTAATGTCATATAATATCAATTTTTTAATTTTTAAAAAAATGCATTCTGAAAGTCTTACACAAGAATGCAGCTAATCTTTAAGAAAAAAATTTGTGAGGCAGTATCGTAGGATATCTATTGAAAATAGGTTTTTACATCTTTCTCCTATATCCTTTTTTTTTAAATGTTTATTTTTTAGTTGTAAGTGACAGAATATCTTTATTTTACTTTTTTTATGTGGTGCTGAGGATCGAACCCAGTGCCTTATGCGTGCTAGGCGAGCACGCTACCACTGCGCCATAATCCCAGCCCCTCTCTCTTATATCCTTATTTCTTAAAAACATACATTATGAAGAGATAATAGATGGCATAGTCTTATTTACCAAAAAACCAGCAAAACAAAGCCCTTCAGTGAGTTTATTCAATACAACACAATATATTAATAATAAATTCACTGCTGAGTGGAAGAAGGCCCTATGTGTGAGATTCTAAAGTGGTTTGCAGGTTAACTCTAATGTCACTGGCTGGACAGTTTTCACATGAAGGCAAAGCTTGGCTTAGGTCATGCAGGGTGGAGAATATTTCCAGTCTTATGGAACAGTACTGATAACCAATAAATTTTTTAACAGAGATCACAGTATGTTGTTTAAATAGATGTCTGTGAGCTTGGAACATGGGAAGATATGAATGATTACTTTTCTATAAATGCTCCAGAATTTGGAGGATGAATCTGGGTGCCATGTCACATGCCTATAATCCAAGAGGCTCAGGAGGCTGAGATAGGAGGATCACAATTTCAAAGCCAGCCTCAGCAACTTAGGGAGGTTCTAATCAACTTAGCAAGACCCTGTCTCTAAATAAAACATAAAAATGGCCTGGGGATGTGGCTTAGGAGTTAAGCACTGCTGAGTTCAATCCTCATTACCAAAAAAAAAAAAAAAAAGAAAAGAAAGACAAAAGAATTTGGAGGATGACAGGAAGGTGAATCAGTGATGCCCTCTTCTAAAATGTGGTTTATAGCATCTCTCCCTCTGATGGTTCCATAAAGGCCTCCCTGTCTAAGAGTTCAGACCAGGTGGAGTTAGGTTGTAGCTCACTGAACACTCACGATCATCCATCTATCTATTCCCGTTCATTCACTATCCATCACTTCTTAAGACCCTACTATGGGACAGAACTACACTGACCTCTAGGAAACTTAGTATGAACACAACCTATATTTCAGTTCCTTCCCTTTAAAACAATCTCCTCAAATTTATCATAAATAAGTCATGGAGTTGACCAGGTGTAGAAATGTGCTGGCCTTTTCTCAGAATGTTTTTATTTTCTCCTTGCAGTGTTCTGGAATTTATCAGTAGAAAGGAGGCCCGTAGTAGGCAGGAATCTGATGGGGAGAGAGAGTGATCTTGTCTCCCAGGGAACATTTGACAGTGTCTGGAGACACTTCAATTGTCACCATAGAGGGAAGGATGTGCTACTGGCATTTAGTAGGCAGAGCCCAGGGAGGCACCTTATATCCTACATTGCAACAGAACAACCTTCCCATCTCACTCCCACCCAGTGGAGAATTGTGTCTTCTCACAAGGTGACAGTTGCTGAGATTGTGACACCTGAACTAGGGTGGTGCCGTCTAACTGCTAAGTACCAGGTAAACACAGACGTGCCCAGGGTGATACCTCACATCACACAGACACCTTGAGCAGCATCACTCCACCCATCTTCACATTCAAGACTTGGACCTCTTCGGGGAGAGAGGAGATGCGCCATTCAGGAACCATGTTCTCTCACCCTCAAAGGCGAATACAGAGGAAAAAACATGGCCCTGCGGGTCTCCCTCCAGTAAGGTTCTTCATTCACTCAGCATTTTCTGTAAGCAGGGAGATTTATGAAAGAAGAAATGGTCTGAAAGCTGGTAGATGTTTGTGGAATGAAGAAGGACATTATTTTTGGGGGGGATTGAATTTGGGGGCCACTACTGAGCTACATTCCCAGCCCTATTTTGTATTTTATTCAGAGACAGGGTTTCACTGAGTTGCTTAGCACCTCGCTGTTGATGAAGCTGGCTTTGAACTAATCCTCCTGCCTCAGCCTCCCAAGCCTCTAGGATTACAGGCGTGCACCAGGGCTCCCAGCTAGAAAGATACTCTGGATTAAATGAACCTTGGGAAATACTGTGCAGTAGGAGGGGTGGTGACTTTACTGTGTGTCTGTGAATCACGACCTGTATAGGATGTCAGCCTTTGGACCCATTCACCCTCCGTGACAGATGGGAATCTAGAGATTCCTTAGCCAAAGCTTGGCTGTGCTGACAAAGTGAGTTAGCATGGTTTTTTGTTTTTTTGTTTTTCTTTGGTGGGGAAAGATAGAAAAAAAAGACATTAAGAGAGAACTTTACAACCATGAACCTTCACATGTGTGTGTCTAGGTTTATGAAAGTGAATTTAGCACACCTCTTCCTGAGGCAGGACAGTGCTATCTGTAATCATGTATGGCTTTAACATCCACTGACCAGTGACCAAAACTCTTCACTATTGAGCTGTAACTGTATGGGTTTATACCACCATCCTGGGACATTCTATTTAGACAATCTTTCAGTAAGAAATATTTTGGACGGCAGGAGAATAGAATAGGAAAATGATAGATTGTTGTGCTTAATCTCAACCCCACTCCCAATCTATCACTGTGCTGATCCATAGGAGTGTTAAGGAGACCAGCCTGGTTTGAATGGAGGCAGATATTACTGTGAATTCCTAGCCTGCTTTTTCTCTCTCTTCCATTTTGCTTCCCTTTGGTTCTGTGTGCCACCTTACATTCCGGTCCATTCATTTGAAGGCTTCATTTGAAGGCTTCATTTGAAGTTTTCCGCAGATATCCTCAGGGAACCTCTTGGCTCCTAGGAGTCGATTTTTGCCTCCTAAGAGGCCTCTCCAAGCAATCCACAGCACTGTGCAGGCTTTAGTTTTGCTAGAGGAGCAAAGGTGGTTTTTACTCTGCCCCACAGCAAACAGATGTTTGCATCTGAGATCTCCCCTCTGGATGAATAAAACCCTCCCAGAGGCTAATGCTGGCTGGAAAAGTTCTTTTTGTGCACCTATGAAGCATAACTGAGCCCTAAGCAACCACCTTTGATGTATATTTTGTGATTGAGGAAGAAACAACTCAAATAGCCTTTCTTTTAGCCAGACTGTTTCTTAGAGATGAAGATTTCTGTTGATCGGAGACTTTCTCCAATGTGAGCTTTGCCCTTTCTGATTAAACAAAGGGTTACACTGAGGTTGCTTTCCCTTGTATTGCTCCTGAATTTTATTCTCTCTGATGTGTTTGGACATAATACTTAATCAGCAAAATGGATCAGATAACTGTCTTCCAAATCTCTATCTTGTTTGGTTTGCTGAGAAACAATTTCCATCCAAGCATAAAGTACTTTGTTCAGAGTCAACCTGCAAACCGTGGAAGTCCACAGGCCTGCTGAAGATGAAACAAGCATACTTATTTTGGCAGGACATTAGTTTTGCCTCAGTACCTTGGATCCCCATTTGTCATATGATCTAAGATCAATGTACCCTAAGGTAGCAACATTTTTTTATAATTGGATGATGTATTAGTGCCTTTCAGTACCAAGTGTTAACTTTGACTATGAGATCAGTAAACCGTATAATGATTTTGAACAAGGAGTACTTTGACTTTTGAGGACCAGTGAAGCTAATAGCAAACTTTTGAGGCAAAGACACACTCTCAGTCAAAACTTTAAAAATCTACTGAAATGTTTCTTGAGCCATATTTATTGAAATATGATAACTTGGTTTCTGTATTCTATTATGGGTACAAATTTAGACATTAAGAAAACCACACAAGATGCAGAGAATGGACAGTTTGATTTTAATGATTCATCTTAAGATTGGACAGAACCCCAACAGTTCCAAGGTCCTATGTCAGGACAAGAAACAGCTCCAGCGTTGTTACCCTTGGTAATAGAAGAATAAAATTTTCATTCATAAAGACAATTATGTTTACCTCAAGTCTTTGGAGAGTATGTTGACCAGAAAGGCTCCCCACCCCAACACACTCTTTTTTTTTTTTTTTTTTTTAATTATCTTTACCACTTTGCAAATCTAGACCACACTATTGATTACTGACTATTCATTGCTGAGGGCTCTACACTGTGTTCAATAAATTAAGCTTTAATTCCTGAGTCCAACAAAATAATTGACCTTAAAAGAAGATAAATGAATAGGCTATCTAGAGCTCATGATTAGAATCCACTTTCTAGTCTCCTTATATTAGTATTTTTCAGTTCAAGGATTATTCCATTCTATTCTATCTTCTTTCACAGTGTGCGATACTTTTCACCTTGCTCCAGCAGACACAGACTGTTTTCTTTCTTGGTTTCAAGACTGAAATATTTTAGTTTTACTATTTTTAATACTTTGGTATCAACATTAATAATTTAATGTAGTTTCCATTTAGGGCAAACTAGGTAACTTGCATTACTAAAAACATGTTTATTGTGCCTGTGATTTCACAAAGTTATAAATAGCATTGACATACAACATACATAATCATCTGTTTCAAAACTCATTTTATTTTACTGAATCATTGAAGATTAGAGAGTGTGATTTTCTTTATAAAAATTATTTTAATTTTATAAACTTATGAGATACAGTGTGATAACTTTGACACAGGTATTTAGTGTATAATGATCAAATCAGGGTAGTTAACGTTTCCATCTCCTTAGACATTTTTTGTTAATTTTGGACTAACACACAACAATTGTACATATTTGTGAGGTATAGTATGTAATTTTAATACATACCTACAATATGTACTAATCAAGTCAGTGTTATCACTCCCATCTTCTTATCAAGTACAGCAGTGTAATAATATGTAATCTGATTTTACATTTGGGAAAAATAAAAGTAACAAGTAATTGTTGACTTGGACAAAATTATACAGGGTACCTAAGTCATATCACTTAAGCAATCCCTAAGTTGGTTTTTGTTTTGTTTTGTTTTGTTTTAACAAACATTCAGTTCATAACACTAATCCTCATTCTCACTAGTGGCTCTTGGAAGGTGACTATGATCTGGTGGTTATAAAATCCAATTTTTCTTCTATTCCAAAGAAAAAGCAATTGATGTATGGTCACCTCAGCTGATGACAGGAGACTCTTGATAAAGTATTTCATAGTTGTTTTTTTTTTTTTAAGCTCTTCTAAGAATGTGGCTGCCATAGTTTTACAGACAAAAGTGGAAAAAGACTGAAGCAGAAGTCAGAGTAATTAGGACTGTTCTTCCTTGAGTAGCTGAGTAACCTTGGGTAGCCGCTCAATCTTTTTTGCTCTCTTCTTTTGCCCTTTCTTTCTTTCTTTTTTTAATTAATTGTTTTAAGTTTTTATTGACATTATAGTTATACATAATGGTGGAATTCTTTTTTTAAAAAAATGTATTTATTCCAATTGGGTATACATGACAGCAGAATGTATTTTGATTCATTGTACACAAATGGAGCACAACTTTTCATTTCTCTGGTTGTACACAATATAGAGTTACACCATATGTGCAGTCACACATGTGCCTAGGGCATTGTTGTCCATCTCATTCCACCATCTTTCCTGCCCTCATGCCCTATCTACTCCCTCCCCTTCCCTTCCCTTTGAACAAAGTTCCTCCATTCTTCCCATGCCCCCTCCCACATTATGGATCACCATCCACTTATCAGAGAGAACATTCAGCCTTTGGTTTTTTGGGGATTGGTTTATTTTGCTTAGCATGATGTTCTCCAATGCCATCTATTTATCTGCAAATGCCATAATTTTATTCTCTTTTATTGCTGAGTAATATTCCATTGTGTATATATATCACATTCATTCATTGAAGGGCATCTGGGTTGATTCCACAGTTTAGCTATTGTGAATTGAGCTGCTATAAACACTGAAGTGGCTGCGTCACTAAAGTATGATGTTTTTAAGTCCTTTGGGTATAGACTGAGGAATGGGATAGCTAGGTCAAATGGTGGTTCCTTTCCAAGTGTTCTAAGAAATCTCCATACTGCTTTACAGATTGGTTGTACCAATTTGCAGTCTCACCAGCAATGTGTGAGCATGCCTTTTCCTTCACATCCTCACCAACACTTGTTGTTTGTATTCTTGATAATTACCATTCTAACTGGTGTGAGATTAAATCTTAGAGTAGTTTGGATTTGCATTTCTCTAATTGCTAGAGATGTTGAACATTTTTTCATATATTTGTTGATTGATTGTATATCTTTTTCTGAGAATTGTCTGTTCAGCTCCTTAGCCCATTTATTGATTGGGTTGTTTGGATTTTGGTGATCAGTTTTTTGAGTTCTTTATAAATAATGGAGATCAGTGCTCTATCTGACATGCATGTGGCAAAAATTCTCTCTCAAAATATAGACTCTCTCTTTACCTCATTGTTTTGTAGGGAAGAAGCTTTTTAGTTTGAATCCATGCTGTTTATTGATTCTTGCTTTTATTTCTTGCACTTTATGGGTCTCGTTAAGGAAGTTGGGGCCTAATCTGACATGATGAAGATTTGGGCCTACTTTTTCCTCAACTAGGCACAAGGTCTCTGGTCTCATTCCTAGGTCCTTGATCCACTTTGAGTTTTGTGCATGGTGAGAGATAGGGGTTTAGTCTCATTTTGCCACATATGGATTTCCAGTTTTCCGGCACCATTTATTGACAAGGCTATCTTTTCTCCAGTGTATGTTTTTGGCACCTTTGTCTAGTATGAGATAGCTGTATTTATACAGGTTTGTCTCTGTGTCTTCTATACTATTGGTCTACATGTCTGTTTTGATGCTAGTACCATGACATTTTTGTTATTATAGCTTGTAATATAGTTTAAGGCCTGGTATTGTGATGCCTCTGCTTCACTCTTCTTGTTAAGGATTGCTTTGGCTATTCTGGGTCTGTTATTTTTCTAAATGAATTTCATGATTGCTTTTTCTATTTCTTTTTCTTTTTCTATTTCATGTTGCTTATTTGGCAACAAATATAAGGTAGTTATCATTAGTATATACACTAAATAATTATCAAGACCATTGTTTGATTCTATAGTAACCACACCCAAAGCAATTAAGCACATGTTTCTTTAGCCAGCTTCTAAGAGAGTACAGAGTAGTTCCTGTGGACACTGAAAAGGACTGTCATATTTTCCCTTCTTTCTTCAGAAAGAACCTCCCAAGGCTCCAGAAAGAAATGTCTTTTTATAAAGTTTTCACTTGAAGTCCTTGAAATGTCCAGGACTTGATTTGTCCCTGAATTTCCAAGGGAGAACAGAATAGCCTCAAGGGGCTTTGAAGAGGTGAAGCAGAATCACTCTGATGTTGGGAACTTGTGTTGATAGACTCAGAAGCATTATCATTCCTTTGCATTTTCTCCACCCCAAATTATGTTATCTAAATGGGATAAAGCATGGACTTTACCCAGGCTCATTTATGTTTTGAGAAAAGTTCAATGACTTCTGGGCTAGTGTGTATCCCACATATGCATGGCTAGTGTGTATCCCATGCATGTAATATATATCCTACCCCACACATGCTGGTGTGTACTCTACATACATGAAGTCCCTCTTCATGTAGCCTAAAAGCTGTGCTAGTGAGGCCAGCAGGCCCAGTGGCTTTCACTACTGCCTTAGGTTTCTATCCTATTAATGATCTCAGTGACACTCAAGAGATCTTGCAGAATGAAAGATTTTATTGGGTGTACACACTTTTCATTTAGATCCTCTTAACCAGAAAGCCCAACTACCAATATTTTGTTCAAGTAAGTTCTATAAGATGATAGTTTGCATTTATAATGATTATCCAAGATACTTCATAGCTTTCTGATTCATTATGGCTACCTTAATTATGTTCATTATAGCTTTAGTATTAAGTGAATTTAATTGCATCATGAATCTCTGAACACTTTTAATTGATTGCTATATATAGGAACTAGAAGGAGTCCAAAATATTACATTAATTTGAACATCCCACTTAAGAACTGTTCCAAATAAAAGCAATTTAATTGAATTTAGCATTACGACAAATTTGTAAATAGGCTGGAGCAAATGTGTTTATCAGTGTGCATTTGTCATTGTGTTAATGACAATACTTTGCACATAAATTTGCAACCTATTTTGAGTTTATATCAAACCATAAGATTTTCTGAAATTTAACAATTCATGAAAAAAGAATTGAGCTATTTCAGAGGAGTGTTAGGAGGTAAGCTCCTAATGTTAATGGCTCCTCTTTGAAATAGAAATTACAGAGTCTTCTGATTTGTTTATCTCATCTAAGATCACAGATGTAGATCAATTCTCATTCAAAATACTGTTTTTAGCCTGGTACAGTAATGCCAACCTGTACTCTCAGCTACTCAGGAGGCCAAGGCAAGAGGATTACAAATTGGAGACCAACCTGTGCAACTTAGGGAGACACAGTCTCAAAATAAAATAAAAAAGGGCTGGGGGTGTAGCTCAATAGTAGGTGCTTGCCAAGCATGTGTGAGACCCTCGGTTCAATTCCCAGTACTACAAAAAGAAAGAAGTACGTATTTACGTACTGTTTTGATAAGTCCATTTATACCTTAATCACAGGATACATTTTTCTATGAAACTGCCCATTAAAAGTGGTTTTATTTAAGATAAGTAGATATCTTGGGCTTTCTAGATCTTCTTTATGATTGTTTTCTTGTTTTATCTCCAGAATTTTTCCGAGAGCTTCTAGAAAATGCAGAGAAGTCCCTCAATGACATGTTTGTCCGGACCTATGGGATGCTGTATATGCAGAATTCGGAAGTGTTCCAGGACCTCTTCACAGAGCTGAAGAGGTACTACACTGGGGGTAACGTGAACCTTGAGGAGATGCTGAATGACTTCTGGGCTCGGCTCCTGGAACGAATGTTCCAGCTGATAAACCCTCAGTATCACTTCAGTGAGGACTACTTGGAGTGCGTGAGCAAATACACAGATCAGCTGAAGCCATTTGGCGACGTGCCCCGCAAACTGAAGATCCAGGTCACCCGTGCCTTCATTGCAGCTCGGACCTTCGTCCAGGGGCTGACTGTAGGCCGAGAGGTCGCCAACCGGGTGTCCAAGGTAATTGAAAGTGCATAGTCTTTCTAATTGGTCGTCTCCTACTTTTTTTTTTTAAACAAATGTTTTCTGATAAGACTAAGAATGTAAAAATTCCTATTTACTGTGTCCTTGTTCTTAGAGAAATCAGCTAAATGTCCAAGCTTAAATCTATTTTGTTTTCCTTTTCTTTGTGTGAGAGAAGTCAAGATTTCAAGCAGTTCTCTGTGGTTTGAAAAATAATGTCAATGTTTATCTGCAATCTGCCAGAGAAGTTTCTATCAGGAATGGAGTGAAAACAATCTTGTTGCAACCTGGATCACTTGACATTTCTGATCAGTGGTTCGAGAATGATAAATATCCACAGAACAGACCATTAAGGGACTGGAGTTCTCGAGGATGTCAGGGGACAGTCATCATCAGACCTGCAAGTAGGGACCAGTTATTCAGAACAATAGCACCTGGCATTTATTCTTGATCATATGTCAAAGTGATGAAATTCCTTAATAGTGATGGAAGAGCCCTTCCCTGACACCTGTAGAATGGGACTAGGGAGAACTAATGGATACAACATATAGATTCTGGCAGATAATTCCTTTCATTCTCCATTATCTTGTAAGCCATGGTTTATGTTGGACTTATGAAAAAGATAAATCACTGATGCAACTTTGGGCCTTTCCTAGAGGGTAGTGTCCCTAAAACTTTAGCACAAGGGATCACCCTCTAGTGTGGTTCTGAAGCATTGGCTATTTCCTCTCTAGAGGATATCTGTCTTTAAGTTCTTCCTTGACATCAAACTGTTCTTATGAGATGTGCTTGCCCATTTATGAGGTCAGTCTTACAATGAAACTAAAAGATGATCACTATAAGAAGTAAAGAGAAAACAATACACACAAGGAATCTGGTACCATATTGCCTAGAGGAGGTCATATTTGTACAGAGACTATTACCAGACAGTACATTTTTATTTCAGGGATATGCCAAAGAGCCACAGTGTTTTTCTTTTTCTTTTCCACACTGATCTCAACATTTACATCTTGGCATAAGGATGGTGTTTACTCTTAAAAATGTTTCTCCATAGCACAATTTGTCAAATTCACAGCATTCCATTTTTTTACATTATCATTTTCTAAAAAGTTTAAACATATGGAAAAGTTATTTGCAAAAGGCTCTTAAAGGGATAATTACCAGAGATTTAATAATCTAAATGGCCTGTAACTCTGATATTTGATACAAGAACTTTTATTGAATATCAACCACCTTCTTTGACATACTGAAGAAACTACCCAAAAGTGGATTAAAGAGGAATTAGCCAAGTGGACTAGCAAGAGGAAATGTGACCTCCCAAGGGTGGTCTGTAAATTATAAATGAGTATAAAAAACACATATTTCATATTTTTGAGCAGATAGATTTGTTGTAAAAGTAAATTTTACTAAAAAAAAGTTAAACTAAAAATAAGTTTAGTCCCAGAGGCTTCAGAGAGAAGCATTTACTCTGGAAGAATGAAACTTGCAGCCAGCATGAAAAACAGGAGGTAAGAGACCCAAGACATGGGTCCACACGTGCACTGTCCCTTGCCACCCATATTTATTCTGCTTGTTGTGAATGACATTTAGATGTATGTGTCATGATCTGAGTGTTCCAGTGAGAGAAGGGGGATGGGTATTTGTTAATCCAGTGTCTAAGGCCACAGAGAGGGCCTCCCCTCACTCATTTCCAGACTGTTCTATTCTGAGGTCTACCAAAATTGAGCATGCTTCTCTTCATGGTGAAGGCCAACATCACGGACCAACCAACAGTAGAGTATGAGCTTTTTTATTTCCCCCAGAAATGAGAAAGATTGTACTCTGCAACAATATAGACTCTGTTTCCCTTATCCTTTCATTTGTAGGGGTGTTTGTGAGTCATGTAACTATGAAAAGTTAATCTTTCTGTGCAGATCTTGGCTTAGCTGGCCTGAATTTCATTAGCTCAAATCAACTAAAACCATAAATCTCATGACATCCAGGCATTGCCTTTTGGAGAATGGTGGGCAGGTAGGTAGATAAATAGATGTAGCATCAGATTAAATGAAGCTGAGGTTTTTCTAAAATCATTTATGAATCAGGATTTTTGTGTTTGTCTTATGAATTTTCTAACCAAATGATTACCAGATGGTCTCTAACTGAGCAAATTAGAAATGGACCTACTAGTTCTATGATGTTTTTGGCACTTAAAATACTTCTGTGATAAAGATAAAATATTGCAAGGACTAATCCTACATTAAGAGAAGAAAGAATTGTGTTTGAGATTGAAGTCCATCACAAATCTAAAGCCACAGTGTGCTCTATTAATTAAGTACTTTGGGGATGGTGGAATGATGGGAGTAGAGTTATAGGTTTTAAGGCAAACATCCCAATTTGAGATCAACAAAGGAGCTCCTCTCCTACACCATGTTTCAGGGATTTTGTCCCCTTCAGTTTCTCTCTTCATTTACAGTGACTACTTAAATCTTTGAAATCATCATTAATAGCTTCTAATTAATTGTTTTGACTGGAAATTTTACCTCTTTGGCAAAACACAGTAGTTAGACACAAATGTTTTGACATAACATGAGAGGGAATTTCCTTATAAGAAAAACAGAAGACTAATTTGTAAGCATCAACAGAATTACTTTCAAAACTTATACTTGCCTTTTTATGGATACAAACTTTGTCTTTTTCTTGCCTTTGAAAGGAGTGAATTCACTATGAAGTAATTGCAGTTCAAGCTCTGACTAGGAGCATAATGTGATTCTGGAGTGAGTCTGTACGGTCAGTAGGACAGGATTCATTTTCTGTGTGAATTCCTGCTTTTTTTGTGTGTTAGGTTTTTGTCATTGTGATCAAAACATCTGATAAGAACATCTTAGAAGAGGAGAAGTTTATTTTGGGGTCACAATTTCAGATCTTCAGTTCACGGTTGACTGAGTCCATTGCTTTGGGCCTGAGGTGAGACAGAACATCATGGCGGAAGGGAATGGGGAAGGAAAACTGCTCAGCTCATGATAGCTGGAAAAGAGAGAGGTGGATAGGTGGAGAGAGAGAGATTGATCAATCGATCCCAGGAATGAAATATAGACCTCAAAGCAACGCCTTAAGTGACCTACTTCCTTCAGCCATGCCCCCCTTGCCTATAGTTAATGACCCAGTTAATTCTTTCAAATTATTAATCCATAAAATGTTTTAATTTTCAAGATCAGTACAACCCTCATAGTTGAATTGTTGCCTCTAAACATCCCTGTATTATCTAACATAAGCTTATTGGGGACACCTCATATCTAAACCATAACATTGAGCATGCCAAATGTTGGCAAGATAGAGAATATCAAAAATATCCATATTTTGCCAGAGGATGTGTAAATTGATGTGCTTATTTCAGATAATGTGTTGGAAAAATTATATTGTTGAAGAAATTCGTATCCTAAAACTGTGATTCCTTTTCCCCAGATCATCAGGTACACGTGTGTACCGGTATACAAGTAGAAGAATCTTCATAGCAGCATTGTTTACAATTGCATAAAAAGTAGAAATAACACTAATGTCCCATCTGCATAAATGTTGATCCTTTCACACCACAAAAAAAAAATCCTTTTTTTAACATAAAAAGTAAGTGAACTACAGACATATTCACAGAATTGCAGAAACCTCACTAAAGAATACACACCTCAAATCATCAAATACTACATACTTAACATAAAGTTCAACTTGCAAAACTAAGTAATATATTATTTAGGAATAGTTTTTATTCCTAATGTATTTTATACATTTATTTACATGTATTATTTTACACATATTTATTTACTTTTATGTGTAGTAAAACTGATGGAAATTCAGAGAATGATAAACACAGTCATCAAGTGGTAGTCTCTTATGGGGATGGGGTTTGTGGGGTTTGGAGGTGTGATCAAGGAAGGACACACAGGACTTTCCACAGTTATTCATAGCATAATATTTCTTAATCCAGTTGCTAGATATGTGTGTGAATGAAAATAGTGTATGCATACTTGTGTAAGATTATTTTTTTAATTTTAATTTTTGGTGGTACTGAGGATTGAACCCAGGGCCTTATGCATGCTAAGCAAGCCCTATACTACTGTACTACATCCCCAGTTCTTCTTTAATTTTATTTTTGAGATTGAGTGTTGCTGAGCTGCCTAGGCTGACCTTGAACTTGTGATCCTCCTGCTGGGAATACAGGCAAAACACAACCAGCTTGTAAGTTTTGTTTGGTTTTTCTTTTTTTAATCAAAGAAAGTAAAGCTGGGAAAGTCTGTCATTGTCTGTCTGTTTCTGATCATGTTGCTGAGCTCCCCTCAGTTTTTTATAAGATCTACGGCTAGTTTGCTAAATGACTTTGGGTGGGCATGGAAAGCAAAGCTTTAAACATGAAAACAAATTTTGATAATGTAATAGTCTTCCAAAAATAAATTGATACTATGTTTTTAATCATTGTCCCTTTATTAAAACACCATTCTCATCCCTTTATATACACCCACTAGTGAGTAAGCATGAATGCCAGTGGGCACTCTGAAGGCTTTTCTGACTTTGAGAAGACCAGAGAGGGAGCTTTGTAAAGGGACCTGAACAGGTTGTCTGCTTAAACATAGCGTGGCTTAAACCATATTATTCTCCATGGAGGCAAACGTGGAAATGACTCTAGCATCTTACTGCACCATGATAATGCCATTTACATAAAGACACTACTTTCATATCTTTTTTGCTTTAATAAAAGTGATTTCTAGGAAGAAAAGCCAAAAATTCTGTCAAGGACAATCACTTCATCTAGGCAAGTGAAGTGATTTATTCCAGAAAAAGTGGTTAGGTAGTACAATCGGGATCCATAGAACTTAAGGTGTTGAAAGGAAAAGGTCATTTGTCTATCATCTATCATCTATCTGTACATCTATCTACAGTCTTTTTTGTTTTGGTACCAAGGATTGAACCCAGGGGTGTTTAACCACTGAGCCACATCCCCAGCCCTTTTTCTTTTCTTTTTTTTAAATTTTGAAACAGATTTTCACTAAGTTACTTAGGACCTCACTAAATAGCTGAGGCTGGCTTTGAACTTGTGATCCTCCTGCCTCAGCCTCCCAAGCTGCTGGGATTGCACGCATGTACCATGGCACCTAGCTAGTCTTCTACAATCTTTTTTCCTTGTGAGTCATGACTTTGAAAGAAAAATCTGACTTTTAGTTCTTAGAAAGACCAGAAAAATTTCATCGACAGACACTGCTCTATGTGCGCTACAGAGACTGGAGTTTTGCATGAAGGGCTCTTGAGTAGTTCTTCCATCTGAGTAAACAACGTGAATTAACAGTGTGTCCTAGAAAGCAATGAACAGAGCCAATTTTCAGTAAATGTGTTTGATGCTCTATAAGATTGAAAGAAATTTTCCATCAATTTTGATGAAATGAAGGCTATGAATTGCCTCCATTTAAGGCTTTCCCTGATCACAATGGAAAACCATTCTAAAGAATTTACTGGATTCAATTTAAAGGAGAAATGGTATTCTATTTAGTTGTTTGCTTTGGAGCAAGAATTTAAGATATAAAGTAAGACCACCTGTTGTACCTATTGCCTGAATTATTGGTTTTATGCCTTCTGTGGCAATTTTTTGATTGGAATTAATTTGGGGGGAGTGATCCAGAAATGAAAACAACCACAAAAGGCCTTAGGTGAAAGGAACCTGTTTGTTGTTCTTCTGTGGTTAAAGTATTCTCTTCTCTAATTGATGATTATTCATTGTAGATTACCTCAGTAATATATAGTGTTAGGAAGACTGGATGAACCTTTTGAAATTATCAATAATGCTTTTATGTTTACGACTTTTTAATAAACTTAATTTATGCTCAATGTTTTATGATGGTGGTGTAGATGTTACATTATATTTGGAAAGTACTTTGCAGTTGATTAATAAATAATTTCATAGTAAAAATAGTAAGAAAATGATAATAGTACAAGGAACCATAGCAACAAAAATAGCTTATTAATAGAATTCATTGAAAATGTATGAATTTTGTACTTCAGAAATCAATACTCCTGCAAGTCTACATGTATCCTAAGATTAAGCTGGGCATTTCTCCATTCTGTTCCTAAAACATATGACCAATGTCAGTATATTGGTCCAGGTAATGTGCTAAGCCCTGTAAATCACAAGAGTACAAAGAATTCCAGGTATCAGAAGAGGAACAAACATGTTCCTCTCTAGAATAGCATATGGGATGGAACTCAGTTGAGTCTACATTTTTTGAAGCCCCATTTTTATTAAAACCACTTCGTTGTTTTGAGTAAAATAGTTGAAATTGTTACTAATTTAAAGGCTTTTTTGCCAAGTGGATAGGCTGGGCATATGAATTTGGGAAATGGTTGAGTTGGGAAAAGGGTGCAAATCAAAGACAATGAAGCATTCATTTCCAAGGCAGTAGAAGCTGTGTGTCTTCTCTTCTTCTTTCATGGCTTATGCCTGTTTCTAATAACTATGTTTGAATTATGAGCTGCATGTTGAAGAACATTGTGGGTATTGTGCAGGTGACATGAGCACCTAACATGGTGAAGGGTGCTTTTAATTTAAAGTTATACTACTACTGGAATTCTATTAAAATGAGCACATTTCCCTCTCACCAAATCCAATTTTGAAATTTTATTTATACTGAAAAGAGAAGTGAAGGAGCTTCTTAACCTTTGCTAAATGTGCCACAAGTAGAGAAAGTTGGGGGACCACAGTTCTTACTATACTTTATCTATCAGGGATAATCTTCTCCCTACTGGATGGTTTTAACACTTGACCATTGATCTGGCCCAGATGTAGATCTGTGTAAAAGTTGTGGAGATTTCGCTCAGTCTTGATCAGTAAACATTTGGTCAGTATATTTTGTATGTCAAACACTATTAGTAAGTTCTTGAGATACAAAGACCAAGCTAAAGTACTTGCAAGTACTAAGTGGGAAGAGAGAAGTAGAAATAAATAGTGTCATGTTATAATGAGAGAATTATTCAAAATATGTTTTAAGAACAGAATGCAGAGATGTCCAGCTTAATCTTAGGATACATGTAGACTTTCAGGAGTATTGATTTCTAAACAGCATGTTGAAGGACATGTGAGTATTGTGCAGGTGACATGATCAGCTAACATGATGAAGGATGCTTCAGACAGAGAGATAGCAACCCTGCTCAACTGTAGGGGTATGAAACTGAATGCTGTGTCCACTCATGTGTATTCCTGAGGCATGAAATACAAATTAATGAACAGAAGGAGGTAAAGCTACAGACCTAAGCTGAACGTTCAAATTAAAACCGTCTGTTTCACTAATGAATCTGTGCATGTCCATTCTTCCTGTACATTTAAAAACAGCTTGTTATGGATAGAAGCAGTTCAGTACTTTCCAAGGACAGACAAATGTGGTCCATCTTGTGTATATTAAGCGCTGTTCTATGAGAAATAATAATGAATGGAGTCACCTATGAGGAAATCACAGTCTATCCAGGATATATAGATGTATAAAAAATTCCAATATAGTACAAGTAATCAGGATAATGATGGAAGTATGGATAAAATACAGAATTCTTTGTTGTGGGAAATTGAAGAAAACACCTTAAAGTTGGCAGTAGTCAGACTAGAACTTACAAAATGAATAGGATCTTTCAGAGGAAGGAAAGTGGAGCAGCTTTCTTGCCAAGGGCCCAGGTCATGGATTTTAGGAGATGAAGCCAGAAAGTAGATTTGGACCATATTATCTGGCCCTTATATTTGAAATTTAGGAAGGATTTTGATAGGGGCACCTGCCAATTTTTTTTTCAAAAGATAAATATGTAATCAGATTTTTACTTGAGAAAGATGGTTCATAGAGATGATAAACTGGATTAGGACAGGATGAAGACAGGTGCTGGGATGGGAAGCTGCTATAATGGATCAGACGAGAGGTGGTGAGACTTGAGTCAACAGCATGCAGCAGAATGGAGATGGCATCTGGAGGGCAGTGGATTCTCTAGCACAGCAGCTACGGTGCTGTCTTTTTAGGATCTGTCCCCAGCATCAAGGATGGTGCCTGGCACTTGGTTGGTTCCTAGTTAGTAACAATTGTCTGCCTGCTGTCAGAGTTCAAGTTCAGACTTACCAAGACATAAATGTTGGTGAATATCAGTTAACATTTAGTTAAAGAAGAGAATGGGATCAGATGAGCTCTCAGGGAGTATACATACTTAAAGAGCATTCCAAATAGGAAGACAGTACCAAAAGCTAAAAAAGTATGTTGTCCTAAAAGTAAAGGGAGAGAGAATTTAAGAAAAGAAAATAAGTAGTAATCAACAGTGTCAACTTGCGGATAGTGGGAAGGGCACATAAAATAGACCTTGGATTTGGCCACTAGGATGTTAGGAACTTCGACAAGCATATCTAGACTGGAGTAATGTTGTGGGTTATAAACTCTCCTGCTCCAACACATTCTGGAACAAGGGCCACAAGCCATGATCCCTAGACTGGCAGCTACCTATGAATAGGATGTTGCCATTTACAACAGGTAAGTAAAGAATAAACTTGAAAATGCTTTAAAAATCTTGATAGCAATTTCACATTGTTATCTAAGGCACCATCTGTAGACTCGTCTTTAAATGTCATTGAACTCCTTGGTAAGTGTTCTAGGATGGGAACTGCATATTGCTTATGCTCTGTAGGATCAGGTATCAGGTCATGACTCATTTGCAAAATCCAAACAACCAACCAAAATCAGTCCAGATAATTAGAGACTCAAACATAGGTTTAGATGTACTATTCTAAAACAACACAAAAAGTAGGAAACTGATGAACATGTTTTGATTGTTTCTGTTGGAGTGTTTGGGTTTTATCTTTCCTGCATTCAGTTCCCCTTTACCCTTTTTTGTGCCTTTCTGCCCTAGTTTTTTCCCCCTGGGGTATATTTTCTGTATTTACAACTGTAATGGGCTCTCAGTAAATTCATTTTGATTGGCATGTCTATGGTTTGCTGGTGCCCCACAAGTATAACAATTCCTCTGGGGCCATGGAAAATGTTTGCTACAAACAGACAAGACATCTCTGTTACTAATAGTGAACATCCATCCATGGGTGAACTGTGCCAATTAAAATACATCACACATTAAATTTAAAAAAAAAAAAGCGCAGTGATAAAACTAGTGCTGTAACTCAAAGAACACTGCTTCTAAAATGGCTTCAGAAAGAAAAATGGAACTGACAGTTTATCTCAGTGTCGACACTGCCCTCTGTTCACACTGCCTCTGTTTTAGAGTATTTATCTCTCAATGCATTTGTGCTCTTCTGGCAAAACAAGGTTTCAAGGAAATAAGGTTTTAACAATAGTTCTAAGTACACACACATGCAAAAGCAGGTTGGGAGTTCAGGCAGGAAGTAACACAGGGTGTAGGATATCCTAGGCTGAACTTGAAAGTTTGGAGAATTTCTCTTTTATTGTCCCTTCTTCTGAGATTCGATATTACAAGGACATCCCTGGTGCGATACCAGTACACTGTAGAGGTTTATGATCCAAGGTACACATCAAAAGAATTGTAATAAAGCTTGACAGATATATTGCATTAATAGTGCTGACCTGCTGAAGCAGGACGTAGGCAGGGAGGGTGACATACAAGTATTTTTTTAAAATGAGGTATTAGGCTATACAGATATTTGTTTGTGGGAAAGAGGGAAGGTGTATGATTGCATTCCATAGATTTTCTCTGTTGTTATCTTTTGATCACAAGCAAAGTTTGCTTCCCTTCGTGTGTGTGCTTTCCACCTCTTCATCTTGAAAAGCTGATGTTCAGCACAAACACAGTGGATCAGTCCCAGATGCTCAGAATCTAGTAATCATCCCAAACAGTGTTGAGGCTCTACATTTTCTTCTGCTAACTGGAACAGCCAAGAGTGAAAATGGACAGTTCAGGGTGTCAGTAATAGGATAATGGTGACCTTGACATTCAGATGTAAGTAAAACTATAGCCTAAATCGATAGATCCTCCAAGTTAACCTCAGGTGGCATTAAAGTAACTTGCATAAACAGATTCTTGAATTCATTTTTGCCCTTGCAGGATGTGCTGCATGTTGAAAATACTACTGTTGTACATAATACTTAGCAGAAAGCAGAGGGTTTTATATGGGAATTTTGTCTTCTTCAGTTCATTGTATCTGATGAAGTCAGGAAGACAAACTTTTCTGTACTCATTTTGTGTAGGATGTTGGCAATCAAAAACACCCATTCAATGAACATTTTGAACTTTCACAAATACGTTAATTATGGAAACATTATTCCCTATACTCTTCTCATAGTAGATACAAATGTAAGTCTCTACATAAAGTAATACATTCATTTATAAATAATGGATGTTAAAAGTTTCATTTCCTCTTGGCTTTCTAAAAACACATTCTCTTACCAAAAATATATCAAGACATAAGACAACATTTATTTCACTGTTTTTTGATGAAAATGGATAATATTTAATAAGAAGTACATGATTTTATAGGGCTGTAAAAAATAGCAGAGAATCAAGCACTCTGCAGAAGTCTTCTTTCCCTCCTTCCAAGGATTTTGTTGCTCAAATTAGAGGCTGGGCCACAGAGAATTCAACTATGCTTGCAATAAAGAATTTTATTGAAAAAACGAACCATATGATATCCTGCTGCATTTGTAGACAGAAGATAACTATATAAAATATTTATGACACTATTTCCATAAAATATCCGAACTGTCTATTTTGGAATAGAGAGAAACCTACCCTGACATTTTTGGCTAGGATGGAAGATAGAATCCAGATTGAATTTTTTTTATTTATGCAGGGTTTTTTTTTGTTTGTTTTTTTGTTTGTTTTTTAGTTTAAAGTGATATTTTTCCCCAGCAACAGCCTGATACACCAAATGTTCAATAAATTATAAATTCTGCCCCAAGCTATCCAAATCTTCCCTCTTGACTAATTTATACTTTGCCCCATGTACAGTGATTAGGGACAAAGAGAACTGGGGAAATGGCATAAACTTCTGAATCGCCCAAACCAAACTTGAGTTATTTTCTTTCAAATCACCTAGAAAAGTTGACCAAAATTGTTACTGTAGCTTAGATCACCTGAGTATTTACTTTTTCTTGGTGATCAGTAAAAATACTTCATGTATTTAATATATTTTTCCAAGCTATAAAATCAATGTATGCTAATCCATTTTTCTTTGTTTTTCTTTCTCTTATTTTTTGGAAAATACAGAAGGGTTGAAAGAAGAGAATAAAATAATCTTAAATTCCCTTGTAGGGATAACTAATTTCAAAAGTTTGTATTTCTAGTGTATAACTGATATAATTTTATGTTGTCAAATTGTGTGAGATGTTTAATACTGAATTCTATTTTTTTTTCATTTTATCATCTTATGCATTTCTTCCAAAAATACTGTTATTAAAATTTATACTATGAATGTAAAAATAATTTTGTTGCTAAGATTTCTTGGGAATTTTACAAGTAGTAACCCTATAGACATTCTTACTAAGAGAAGAAAACTGTATTTTTTTTTAAATCAATTAATTAATTTTTGTGTGTGTGTGTGTATGTGTTTATTGTAACTCATTCTGTACTCTGAATCCTAGAATACATGGGGCTGTCATGAATCCCTTATTCAGTATTTAACTATTAAAGTTTATTGATTGGTGTATATACTCTAAACAGTTGCATGACTTGGATGCAGGTTATTTCCTCCCCAAAAGGAACAAAAAAAGTAGACAGAGACTAATGTGGAGGTAGGAATGAGACTAACAGAAGGAAGTTTACTGGAAATCCATGAACAGTACTTTCTATTGGGCCCAAAATCTGGATCTAAACCACATTACAAACCAGTGGACCTTGGTCCAAACTGGCCCACAGACATATTTTATTTGGCATGAATTCTTTAAGATTTCACATATTATTTTAAAATCGGAGGATCACTGTAAAATGTGCATTTCTATAGTTTCTTGGAACATAAGACAGCCCTGGGTCTGTGACTGCACAGTAAAAATCAGCTGGAGTTAATTAATGTTAACTTGAGCTTGTTTTAGCATCATCATCCATGTTCCAATTTGAAGCAGGTCTGATCACTCCAGTACTTGGCCTGATCCTGAGGTCCATGTTGATTGCCATCTATTGCAGTGGTTGACTCTTTTATTCATAATAGAGAAATGTTTCTCTGTATCTACTATGTTTTTCACCAAAAGTGAAAAAGTGGAAGCCAAATAAGGACATGTTTCTAGAAAAAAAGAAAATGGTGGGTAGCTTTTTTCTCTTTCTCTCTTTTTGGATGTGTAGCACATTTTAAGTATTCAGTATGCTAATGGCTTACATGTTTAAAGGATAAGAACTCTACCCATACTTACTATTTGACTCCTCTGCCTTTGCATTTGTGAAGTTTCTCAGAAGCTTTCTATCAGCCATCAGTATGTGGTTAACATGATTCCTTAATAAGTGAAAGCAAACCAACAGTGAAGAAAAAGCTATACTGTTCCCATTGTTGGAACCAGGAAAGACTCCCCCCATCCCTTCATGTACTCAAGAATGTGCTTATGATATACACAACTAGACATTTACTTCCGCACAATGGGCAGAGGCCTAACTGTGACATCATCACTAATGTGGAATTCTGTTCCTGTCTAATGCAAATGGAAGCCAACAGTAATTGAGTACTTGCCTGCTACTCCACTGGGTACTTTGCATGTATTGCCAGTTAGTGCCAGCATTAAACCTGTGGGATAGGTGTGATTCTTATTTCACTGGTTAGAGGAGGATCCTTGCACTGAATGTCAGAGCCCCTGCTGCCATTCCATACTACCTCACAGAGGGCTGGGGCTTTTGTCTTTGAATATAAAACTCACTGGTCTATGGCAGCACCATGTAATAGTATGACAGGAACCACACGTATAATTCAAATTTTATTTAAGTAAAAAGAAACAGGTGAAATAATTTTAATAACATTTCATTTAACCCAATATATCACAAACATTGTCATTTAAATAGGCAATCAATAAAAAATTAATACATGCATTTTAATTTCATGTAAAAATATTGCAAACTACTAATTATTAGAAAAAGCTCAAAGAGCTCCTTTAAGAGATCCAAGATATTTAGCTCTTTACAAAGGTCCAGATACTCATAAAGGTGGCTCATCACTGGTTAAATGACTTAAAACCACACAACTCATTTGTGTCCAGAGAATTGAGGTTATTTCCCATTTTTCATAACGAAGGCACTTTGCAGGTAACAGCCCTTGAAGCATTCATTTGTAGATTTCTCATTATATTACATTTACCCTTAGTTAAATTTCAGCGTGCATTTTGGACTTACATCTCTGTTTAGACTAGCCACATTTCACATGCTCAGGAGGCACATGTGTCTAGTGGCTAATGAACAGGACAGAAATAGAATTTTGAGGCAGGCTTCTATTGAAGGTAAAGAAGTTTTCGGAACTCAACCTAGAAAGTTTAAACTCCTATAATTGATAATTCATATAGTGTCTCTGGTTACAAAGAAAAGAGAGGAATAGATTGTCTTTGCATAATACATTCTTGTCATTGATTAGAACTTTAACATAAATAACACTTTATTGAGAGTTTTGTTGTTGTTGTTGTATTGTTTTTTGCCAGTGCCTTAAAGGCCCTGCGTATGATGCTACTGGTGTCCTTAAGTGTGAGAAGCATCAGGAAGATTGCAAATCACCATAGATGCATTACTCTATGATTTTCAATCTGCCCTGGGGAAGTGGAGGAGTCTAATTATTGTAGCAGCTGGCAAGTATCTATGGGTGTCAGCATCAGCATCAGTAAACAAAATAAATAAGTGCCAAATTAGTACCGAGGGGAGGACTCTCTGAGATACTTTGCACTTAAAAGTGGTTCCTAATAATCATGAAGGTGGCCTATTACTAGATTAAATGACTCAAAATCGCAGGACTCATTTGTGCACAGAAGGATTGGAGGGTATTTCATTTCTTTATTTTTTCACATAAAGGTTACTTTTCTGACAATATCCTCTGAAGCATTGATTCTCTTCAATTTCTCATAAGACGTTTTTAGCACCTAATGAAAAAAACACAAAAAATATTGAAATTTTAGTGAATTACTACTTTGCTACATGAAGAAGTAACTAGAAGTTTGACAGAATTGACATTGCATCCACCCAAGTGCCTGTCACCATCAAGACAGAGGTTCTTACAAGAGGGTCCATATCACATTCAACAATTCCTATTAATTTTTAAGTGAACATTATAGAATAGATGGTTTCCTTACCACTCTGCAAATTGTGACTTGTCGCTGGGTTGCCCTTTGGAATCTGGAAGGTTCTGACCCACCTGACTGAAGTGTAGAGCCCTGTGGCAGCAGCTACGTTCAGGATACACGCTGCTCTCCCCCAGATGGGTGGTACCATAATGTTGGAAGGCTGACGTTAGGCTTACTTTAGGCTTACTGTATAATTCTATTCATTGAATTAATTTAGAATATGTAAACTGATTTATTTTGAAATTTAAACTCATTCCTCTCAACAGAACCTAGAATATTAGGTTAGCCGTTTTTTTGAACACAACTTTGACTCAATTTTAGGGGGCAGGTAATTGAATGTCAGCATCCCATAATTTTTGCTACACAGTGTCATTTTCTCTCTCCTTCTCACTGCTAAGTTAAAACTCTATTCCAGAGGTCACAAGTGTGTCAGAGTACTTCCACCAGCAAGGAAGTTCATGGATAACTTCTGTGTTTCTGCAGCCTTAAATTCTCCCGTTGTCCTCATTTTAACATCTGCAGATTACACTTTCTTTGGGGGTCCTCAGCAGCAACGCCACATACTAATCTCTTGAGAACTCAGTGTAATAACTGCAAGCAACACAATCACTTTGTAGCCTCCCTGCAGGCCATTTTCTTTCGGTGTTGCTTCCCACTTACAGTTTTCCCTTTCCTCATTTTTCCGCTGAAATCTCATTCTGATCACCCTAATGGTAGGCTCTCACCACCTCCACTTTCCAGCTTTAAGCTCTATGCCTTCTTTTAGAGATCCTATGAATATCTCTATCAAATACCATTTTGATTAAATCGCTGTCCTGTTCATCAATCCTGGCAGTGTACTCTAATAATTTGGAATACTTACTAAGTGTTTGGCTGTTTGCTAGGTCTAGATTGGAAATGGCAGATCTGGATATCCTTAAGTGATTGACAAGTTTGAGGTCAGCAGCCTGGCCTTTGCAACTTCCATCTCTCACTCACCTTGATTACTCCCAACTAATATAATATAATAAGACTTTGTAGCCTCCGATTATACTCAGCCTCGCTTCAGTAGTTTGTTGCCTTTGGGGTTTCATTTGTTCCTTTATGGCAGGATTCCTGAACCTGAATGTTGTAAACTGGTAACCAAGGAAGGAACGTGCTTCCACCCTGAGCATTCCTCAGAGCAGGTGCTGGCGCAATCTGGAGGTGGTAGATATGACATAAGTATTAATACTGCTGTTACATTACTTTCTTCTCCCTTTCAGTTCTACCTTATTTTGGGAATGGTTGGTATTAGCCAAATTTGTTACTGTAAACAGTGTCCTGAATATCTTAGGGCTTTTGAAAAGTCTGTCATGTAGGCCCTTTAGAAGCTACCTCTTCATGAGAGAAAATTAAATACTTAGTGCACGTAGATACCCAACAAAGCAAGATCTCCTTTTAGGTTTATTGGAACATTCAGGTGCAAAGACATTGTATACAGATGAAATATGTATGACTGACAACAGGCTGGGAAGTCACATGTTCCTCTCAGCTCTCATCTACATGTTGTTGCACAAGATTCAGCGACAAGAAATGAATCTTCATTTGTACTCTAGGTTTCCAAGATAGCAACATCTATATCATCTATCTGCATGTAGATACACATATCCATACTGTTTCCATAGTTACTGCAGCAACTATTTCTTTCCCTGCATTTTCCCTTCATGCCTTAGAATTCAGCTCATCTATCCAGACACTGATTGACTATCTGATTATAATTTAGTTCAGAGAAGTGTAGACTAGCGGTTTCATAGCCTTTATGCATTAACATTGTAGATTTTCCTAAGTGTGATTAAATGCTGATGAGAAATGTTCCAGAATGCTGAAATCTTAGGATCATTTTTACTGTGGATTTTAAGCATTATTGAAGAGAAATCAAAGAAAGAAGCGAAAAAGCAACTAATCTCTTTTGTAAAATGCTCACATTGCACATTTACAATTAAGCTGTTCTGATTTCTGTAATTAAAATAATTTCCTCTGAGAGACCTTAATCGTTGGTGCCCATGAGTGAAAAAAAAGGCTGTTGTCATGAATGAACGATTGAATGAAAGGTCTATTCAGATGCTTTAGTTGCTGTGAGAAATCTTTGAAATAAATCAGGCATGAAAATAACAATCTGCAGAGTAGACCAGGGTTGCTTTTAGGAAACTATAGGATGTACCAGCTCTTTCATTTATCCATCTCTGCACTCAGCAAACATTTGCTGAGCACTAACTCTTTGGCAGATACAATGATTATAAGACCTAACCTTGCCCTAAAATTTCCATTCTAAAGTGCAGGTAGACAAATAAAAAGGCTAAGTCTGGTATTCATGGGTTTTAAGAATTCAGATGGCCCCTGCTACAAGCTCAATTTTGCCTTAGATCATCTCATTTTTTTTTTTGTCCATTCTGGATTTCACATCAATAGGAACACAAATTGTAAAGGAAACATAATCATTCAGTGTTTATGAGAAAATAAGACTATTTACACAATTAGTTAATATATATTCATTAGTCACGAAGTATATGCTACTATTGCTGTGGATATTTTATGCAGTGTTATTACTCAGGCATATAATATGAATATATATTATGCCATGAACATAATATGCATAGTTATAAGGTAAAACATAAAAAGAGGAGCGGCTTGATATAATCCAGAGCTCAAAGACCAGGAATAGGAGTTACCTGGGACTGACTTCCTCTTTTGGTCTCTTCTATGTAAGTAACTTTTATTCTTTCCTTCTTGATAAAGTAGGGGGATTAGACTAGATGAAATTCTTTTGTGGGTGTGAAATTCCCAAGATGGATATTACTAGGCTGATAAGAACTGAGGTATGTATTCAGGGCTGCACATCTGGGCATTTAGATATGATCTGGGTAGAAAAGGGCTGGCCAAGAAATCTGCTAGTAATTAGTTTAAAAGTGGTAGACCTTACTGCCTTATATGAGTCTTTGAATGTGGCTTTAGAATCTATCTAGCTACTTCGGCTATTGTTGTTCTAACTGAACAGTTCTAATTTTGTGGTGGTGCAGTTTACTTTGACAATAACAAGATATTCTTTTGTTCAGAAATCATTTCAAATTCCAAAGACACTATTGAGCAGTAAGATATCTGTATGTGTGATTGATTTCCGTGGGCCTCCTTAAAATTCAACCTGTCCTTTTGGCAGAGTTGGACACCTACATCTACTGTGCCACATTTTCTTGCACAATCCATAATTTTAATTTTGGCACTCAAGATGTACTAGGTGTTAATTCACATTACTGCCAGAGATAATGGACATCCTGCTGAAGAAATGGCATTTGCAATGTTCTCTATCGAATTCTACATTTGATTGGCATGTGAGTCCTAGAAAAATTGGCATAGCACCTTGTAAAAAGGCACAGTGCCATCTGACAGTTGGGGAGGAATTTAGGCTGAAAAGTGATCAGAAGTGAAGTCAGCTGGGAGAGTTCAGGAATGAAGTTCTGGTTCGATGGAACAGAGGGAAGTAAATAATCTTATGAATATCTTTTGCCTCTTATGCAACTTTCAACTGACTATAACCTTTCAAAAATATCTCAGGATGTTCAGTAATCTCTTCTGCTAATTTGAAAGAACAATATTTGCAATTTAATTGTATAATGAAATTAATTGTATAATGAAATTGAATAACAGTATTATGTTTTTAATTATGTTTTTATTTGCTCAACAGTTTGTAAAATCAATATGCAGGTGGATATGGTGTATTAAATCATATAGTCAAGACTTTTTGTGTGTAGAGTGGAATGAGGGAAGGGTGTAAATTTTTGTTTTGTTTTTGGTATTGTGTATTGAACTCAAGGGCACTTTACCACTAAACTACATTCCCAACCCTTTCTTAATGTTTTCTGTTTGTTTGTTTGTTTTGTGAGATATTGTCTTGCTAAATTGCTTAAGGCTTACCCAAATTGCTGAGGCTAGCCTTGGACTTGTTATCCTTCTGCCTCAGCCTCCTGATTCTCTGGGATTATAGGCAAGCACCACCGCACTGGACAGGGGTGTGAATTTTCTGTCTCTTTTTTTTTTTTTTTTTTGCTAAGAAAGCATAATTATTTACTTAGAAATGTATACTTATTTAAATTATCATTAGAGTTGAAGTCAATATACATGATTTGAAATTAGAAAATGAAACAAAGCCAAATAAAACTAAAAATAAGTGCTTTGATAGAAGTGTTTTGGCCTCTTTATACCGGCTAATCTTCTCTTGACTGCTGAGCCTCTGTCATCTCATCAGCACAATGAGGATGATTGAAAGGGGAGATGAGGGCTCCCACCAGCTTCTTGCAGTAGTTATAGGAGACAGAAATATGAAAAACAAAAAAGGATTTGATAAGCAAAATCACATTACTATAATTAAAAATATTAACTCATATCATGGTTTTCAAAATATACTCCAAAGTAGTAGACTACATAAAAAGCACCAGGGAAACATCAATTTTAAGAACTGTAACTTGCTATTTTGTAAACATGATGACCCTGATTGCAGGTCACTCTGCTGTGAGGAATCTGCTCTCCTTACCTGTGTTTACTTTTCAAGATGCATTGCAATAGGTGTTGGCAAAGACAAGCACGTGGAAGTCATCTGGGTTTGTTCTTTTCTACT
Source organism: Geosciurus inauris (assembly GCA_004024805.1). Lineage (NCBI taxonomy): Eukaryota > Metazoa > Chordata > Mammalia > Rodentia > Sciuridae > Geosciurus > Geosciurus inauris. Next base: position 76,394 of record PVHX01002636.1, on the reverse strand, counting down.
CCTTTTAAGTATATCCATGGCTCCTTTTGTATATGAATGCTTTCTAGGCCGCATGTAAGCTATAGGTGGGGCTAAATCTCTAGTTTTTATTAAACCTAGGACCTAATGTGAAAAGTAAAGAAAGACGAAAACTGGTCATTTTGTAAAACAGAATTGGTCATTGAAAAAATAAAGGTCAGTAGACATCACACCCTTAATTCTTTTTTTGACACTCCCTCCAAAGTGTCATTAAGATTTTTTTGTTCTGGAAAAATCAGTGAAATAATTTCACAATTCTCACTGGAAACTTTCAAGATCTAATGAATCATGGACCAATACTTCGAACATAAGTACTGCCAGGTTGGAAATATAGCTCCGTGGCAGTGTGCTTGTCCGGCAAGCATGAGGCACTGGATTCCATCCCCAGCACCAAGAGAAAGGAAAAGGGAAAGGAATTACTACCAATTCTTTCTAAAGCAGCATCCTGCAGGATACATTTAAAAGAGAAGTTTTCTTATTCATCAATCTCCCCACCTGTCCAATTAATAATTGAAAAGCCCCAGAAAGAGCTTTCCCCCAACAAACTCTGGATTCCTCTACCCTTGGTTTTATTACTGTCTGTTCTTGAGAACAGACTGTGCTTCCATTTCCTGCACTTTTATTGTTCCCTGGGTGTTGACTTCAAAATTATATTTCATCTCTGTTGAATCTTCTGAATGGCTCTGATCCAGTTTCCAGCTAAGATAGATATTCCACTCTCTCTCTTATTGGTTAGAATCATTCACACAAGAGAACTATCTTTCATACTTACTAAGGTTTACTTGGTACAAAAATTTATGTTTCTAATCTTAATATTTCATCTTTTTTTAATGTTGTGCAGGCAACACATATATCAACATCAAGGGGATCAAGTAGCAATTTGAAATCCTATTGAAAAGATAATTACAAAGTTTTCTGGAGAAATACAGGAGAGATACTATGAGCATTGTTTTATTTTTTAATATCTATTGCTTCTTCTGATTTTGTAACTAATAATAATAAAAGTTTTGTCTACAAACTAAGACATGGTCCAAGAATAAACTGTTTAAATGGTAGGAATTTTTTTTAAAAGTTCAGGCAATCTTGTTGAGTATAATTCTAGTGAGTTACATGACATTTTTGCTTTTCTGTGCTTCCTGCTCATGTATAGTCTTCTCTCCTGGTAATTTGAGTTGGCATGTACCAGGTCATCCACTATGATGAAGGAATAATTTCATTTATAAGTCATGTAATACAATTAGCTTATTGTCATTTTACCAATTTCTAATACACATTTTGTTACCTTGCAAAATCATATGGACATCATTAGTCAAATTCATTACACTCAAGATGAATTATTCTAATAGATCTTTCTATAAAATGTCTTAGTTACTGTAGCTTTACTCCTAAACTCTTCAATTCAGATGGAATCAAGTATTAGGAATTTAAAACTTTTACCATATTTAAAACATGTACACAATATATCTTTTTTTCCTGTGTTAGTTTAGTCAGTCCCTTTGGGGGTTTATATTGGGACATCAATCCCAGACTCCTTTCCGCAAATAATGATGTATACTAATGTATTTTCTGAATTTCCTTACTGACTTCCCAGAAAGGAAGATAACTTTTGGGAGGAGGAGGTACTAGGGATTTAACTCAGGGGCACTCAACACTGAGCCACATCCGCAGCCCTATTTTGTATTTTATTTAGAGACAGTGTCACTGAATTGCTTTGTATTGTATTTTATTTAGAGACAGTGTCACTGAATTGCTTAGTGCTTCACTTTTGCTGAGGCTAGCTTTGAACTCGCGATCCTCCTGCCTCAGCCTCCCAAGTGACTGGGATACAGGCATGCGCCACTTCACCACAACCTGCCAGAACGGAAGATAACTTTATTTTTAAAATTCTATTTCCTTAATTCAGACTCGTTTTCCTTTTGAGAACATTTAAATACTATTTCTGAACACTATCAATATTCACAAAACTACTCAAGTTAATGAAACACAATAACATGTTCATAGGGACATGATAAAATGTAACTATTGTCAGATGTCAGAACTGATTCAGCCTTTTCCATAAATCACGGTGGGAGTATCATTATCATATGTGATTAATGACACTTCATGTTAAGAATCTGATTACAACCACAAAACAAAGAAAATAAAGAGGAAGTCACTCCTGAACACCTTACTCCAAGAGGGTGGGATGTCTCTTTCAAATTACCATAATTTGATTACTCAGGGAGTCTATTAACACATCTCATCGGAACCCACAGAGACCTAACAGAGACTTTCCTGATGGTATTCAGATCCCTTTCATAAACACTGAGTGAGCAATTTGGGAATACACAATGGTTCCTTTTCCTCCCTCCTCTTTCTTCTTTGGAAATGTCTGGATCCTCCATCCTTGTTTATAGTTTTCAAGTATTCTCATAATAAAAAGCTATTTTTCTTTCACATGAGTTGTTTATTCAGAGAAAATCTTAAGCCTATTTTGAGAAAATGAAGGTTTTTATCTTCAGAAAACTACTCGATTTCCTCAAGTTCCAAATCACTGTAATCCATCTATAAAATGAATTTGTATCATTTCATTTGAATTCTATTCTTAAAATTTCACTGGTAATCCACAGAAGGCCCAAATGAAGATCTTTTTTGCCTTAACTGCTAAAATTGGTTTTAATATGCAAATTATCTATGCTGAAAACAGAGTTTTATATAATAAAGGCCTTTTCCTAATATTTAAGAAACATCTGTTTACATTATCATATTTTAATTATATATCACCAAATATTCTTATCCATCAATTAAATAAGAAATCCATTAATACATTCTCCCTATACATCCTTTGTCTCATCTTTCCTTGTTGATATTAATTTACAATACTGAACTTTCTTCTATTCAAATTATCTATCATGAACACATCTGATCAATTCTCCTTCATACCTATAGAAATATAAAACAGATTTTGTTTTAAGGAAAGAGACTTTTAGAGTAGTTTTAAGTACAGCAAAATAAGAGGAAGGTATAGAGATTTCCCACATAACCCTCATAAACAATAGCCTCCCCTGATATCAGCATCCTTACTAGTGTGGTACATTTACCACAATTGATGAACCTACATTGATATGTTATTATCACCCAACATCCATAGTTTACCTTAGGGTCCACTTTTTTTTTCCTTTTAAAATATTTTTTAGTTGTCAATGAACCTTTATTTTATTTATTTATATGTGGTGCTGAGAATTGAACCCAGGGCCTCACATGTGCCAGGCAAGTCCTCTGCCGCAACCCCAGTCCCTAGAGCTCACTGTTGGTGCTATACACTTCGTGGGTTTGGATGGATGTGCGATGACATACATCTACCATGAAAGTATCCTCCAGAATAGTTTCACTGCCCTGAAAATTGTCTATGCACCACCTATTCATTTTCTCTTCCCCACTGATCCATGGTGACTAATTTTTAATTGTCTCTGTCGTTTTGACTTTTTAAAATACCATATAGTTGGAATAATACAGTGTGCAGCCTTTTCAGAATGGCTCAATACTTTTGATTCCTCACTGTTCACTTCTTTGTTTCTGTGTCACTTATTATGAGATTTTTGGAGCCTTCTGAATCTTTTATTCCACTCTGCTCATCATAGTACTAAGAAAAGGTAAGTGCTCCATTCAAGTCTGTTGAATATTAATGCTAAGAGACTTGAAAATTCTTTGGACATGAAGCCTTGTCAACACACCTGGCCTAAGCTGGGAGTCAGAGACTCTTGCTTAACTCTCAGTTCTCAGCTGTTGCTGAGCAGACACATAGAGGCAGCAATTTTTAACCAAACCAGATAATTTGGAAGAACATAGTTTGTAAGAGGCTGCGTTGTAGCCTTTTGAGACTAAAGGAGAGAATGGAAATGACAGTGCATGCGTATTGACAGATACTCTCTCAACAATTCATATTCATCAGAGGAATGAACAACAAAGGCACGATCCATGAAGGAAAGAATCGATAAACTGGACTTCATTAACATTAAAAACTTCTGCACTGCAAAAGACACTGTCAAGAGAATGAAAAGAGAAACCACAGGCTAGGAGCAAATATTTGAAAAGACATATCTGATAAACAATTATTATCCAAAATATACAAAGAATTATTAAAACTCAACAATATGGAGACAGACCACCCAATTAAAAAATGGGCCAAAGACCTTGACACCTCAACAAAAAGAACACACAAATTGCAAATAAGCATATGGAAAGAGGCTCCACATCAAATGTCATTACAGGAATGAAAATTTAAGGAACAATGTGATGTCATTACACACTAATTAGAATAGTCACCAAGTATTTCTTGAATGCCTACCATAAACCAGACCAATGTAAGGATAAAAAGTACAGAGGAGTTGAAAGATGAGAAAGATAGAACTAACAAGAAAATAAATATAAATCTATACAAAATAAATTATAAGAAGGAAAGAAATTGGGTCTACACAGTTGGCAATTATTTATTTATTGACATCCAAGGATTTTCAAACATGTATAACAAGAATAGCCGGGCACGATGGCGCACACCTGTCATCCCAGCACTTAGGGAGGCTGAGACAGGAGAATCGTGAGTTCAAAGCCAGCCTTAGCAATGGCGAGGCACTAAGCAACTCAGTGAGAACCTGTGTCTACATAAAACACAAAATAGGGCTGGGGATGTTGCTCAGTGGTCGAGTACCCCTGAGTTCAATCCCAGGTACCCCCCCCAGAAAAAGTATTTTCACAGTTTACACCAAGGAGAAAGTGACAAATTCTATAAAAAGTGATAAAGTGGGTAGTTGGCGAGTAGGTTTGGAAAGTATCTGGATACTGGGACTAATTCTGCAAAGATAAAGGTGGGTTTTCCAGATGGACAATGGATAGGTTGTTTTAGGCAGATGGGTTAGTATGTGGTAGCTATGGAAAAAAGTACAAGGACAGGCGACATAAACCACAGTCACGTTGTGGGTCTTGATCTTGATCACAGATCCCCTTTCTAACATCTTTTGCTCGCCTCCAGACCTGGCTCACTGTGTCACCATTCTGGATAACATAGGCAAAGCAAAAATTATGGAATGGATAAAAGTTGAAGTAGAAGAAAAATGATAATGACTCTCTCTTCTCATTGCCCCTGCCGGCTGCCTATTCCTAATTGTAGATTCTGTTCAATGTTTCCTATATTAAAATGGTGAGATAACAAAATATTTATAGTCACACATCATTTATTTAGTACCAACTGGATGCAGTGTACTTTGTTTTTCACTAACATTACGAGGAAGGCTTTGTTTCCCCCACCTTGGTCACTATGAGAGGGGCTGTAAAATTCATCTTTATTGGAAAGAGGAAAATAGATCACAATAAATTGCAAACACATCAGGGAGTTTACTCAAAAGCAGCAGGAAAGAATCAAAGTGAGTTTTCATATAGAAAGCAAGCCACAGACTGAAAGAAGCACTCTGTGGGAGATGACAAACTATAAAAATATCAGAGGTGCTGTGAAAGATTTGGAAACAGTCAGCTATGTCAACCCATTGTGAATTCTATAGATAGTTTAAGTTTTGTGCAGATGTTATCCAAAGTAATGTGATCAGGTCATAGCTTGTTTAGTGGATAATAAAATGGTGGCTTTGCCAGCATGCACAAGTAATATTGCAACAGATTACTTTTATTCCTGGTGTATTAGAAATTTTTCTGAATACGGAATATAAATAGCAAGTCTCAGCCCACTTCAGGGCAAGAGAAAATTCCAATGGAAATCTATTTAAAATATTGGGGTCCTCATCTAGTATTTATAGGACTATTGTTAATAATGACTTTGGTTTCTGGAGATGCAGATATGATAAAGCACCTAGGTCATCATGTCGAGTATTCTAATACACAGATGTTTCCTAGGCAGCATCTATCTTTACTGTACAGCTGAAGGCTAGAGGAAGAGGAAAAGAAAACTGACCCATAAGTTAGTTACTCATTATTTATCCAAGAAGATAAAAGATACAAACACATCCAAAATAAATAGAAACAAAGATCCTTGAGTACCAAACCATGTAGTACAGACTGTAAATAATGTACAGGGTTGGAAAGAGAGATAATTTTTGTGGGCCATACATAATGGAGCAAAAGGAAGAACTGAATTTAACCATTAAAAATTTTTTTTACCTTTCTTGATCTTATAAGTAGATAAATTGCTGCTAACACAAGTTAATTCAATATTATAGTTCAAATTCTATTTTATAATGCAAAAGTCCATAACTACTTTCTAAACCACTTACTTTAAATAATACTACTTACAATGCGAAACATGAATTATTTAGCATTTACGATTTGATAGGTTAGTTGTTATTGATGTTTTCAGAGTTAGAATTGCATTTTATTGACAAGTATTTGTTCATACATAATTTAATCTTTTTCACTGTAGTAAAACTGATCCTAATTGCTACCTGTTGATACTATATCAGCCCATATACTTTAGTTACAATATTAATAGATGGCATAATTGAATAATAGCTAATAGTTTATGACTGTATGTGGAGTCTGTTAGATGTGTTAGTGTGTCTGTTAGTTTTAACTTGCTCTTTGGGGCACTGTAAATTAATTTGCCATCAAGACCTTATTCATTTGGAGAAGGTGAAAATTTAACACCCATTTCCATTAGAAGTTGTTGGACTTGATGACATCACCAAGGAAGTAGAGTGAAGAGAGGGGACTCAAGGACTCAATCTGAAATTGGGGGGAAATGGATAAGTCATCAGAGGATTGATAACAGCTGGTGAAGTAGAAAGAAAACCATGGGAATGTGATCTAGAATCAAAATGGAAACTAGAGTAGTCAATATAAAGGAATAAGAATCATGTTAAATTTTGCAAATGTACCAATGAAAAGGGAAGGTGATGGTAAATCATGTACAGTGTTGAAAAGAGATGTGATTTTTTGTGGGCCATAGATAATGGGGCAAACCAAGAACTGAACTCAACTATTAACATTTTTTTACTTTTCTTTACCTTACAATAGAGAGGGTCTGCTCTTAAATAGGGTCAAGGGAAAAAGGATTACCTTAATAATACTGTATTTTTAGTATTTTAAGATGTAAAGGATGAGGATTGTTAGTGTGCTCCTGAGAAAGAATCAGTACAGAGGAAATTTCCCAAGTATTTAACATTTAATTTACTCATGTGATTTCTTCAACATCTCTGTGGGTTCTGTACTGTTATTTCTTCAATTAAAAAAATTGAACTTACATAGCTAGCACATGGGAAATCTGGTATTTCAACCTTAGCAATGTTGCTTAAAGTCTGAGGTCTTAACCACCTCCCCTTGAACAGTGTCTGTCTTTAAAAGCACATAAACATATACTCTAACCAGTTAAACTACAATATATTTATGTAATATTTTCTTCAGGAAATCTCTTATTGTTTCTAACTGTTCTTTTATTATCCCTTAAGAAAACAAATTATTCCCTCTTATATTTGCTAAAGTAAATTTTCATTGGTCTTTAAAAGCATATAACTACTTTATTAGCAAGAAACAATTTTACTACTTACACCTACTTATTTGACAGCTTTTCACCTTCAATTGGTTTAAGATCAAAGAAAGAAGACTTGCAATTGAGAATGACAAAAATGGGGGTGATTTTCATCTTGATTTAAGATAAAACATTTTCTCATAGTAGTTTTGGATTTGCCTTTTTCTCATATTGACTGAGAGAGAGAGCAAGTAGAATAGCTCATCAATAGTTTTTCCTTTGCATGGATATTTTTGGGGACATGTGTCAACTTTTGATAAGCATATCAGTATTTTATATAGGTTTTTTTTATTTATGTGAGCTCAAATGAGAACTGTGAAAGGTGACATGAAGTTCAGTAGCCTTGTGTCTGAACCACTCATTTTTACTAATGTCTTGTCTTCACTGGAAATGTGTGGACTGAGGGCCAGTTGGAGAAATAGTATAACAGCTAACCTACCAGTGGGCAACGCAAAGCCCCTGACCATGGCCACAAGGCCCTCGTAATCTTACCCACAATCCTGGGACTGTCCTTGTCAGCCCCTCTGGCTGTGTTTTATCTCCTAACGGCGCCTTTTCATCTTTCTCCTCCTTCCCCTCACCCTTAGCTGACTTCATCCCATTCATTAGATATTAGCACCAACATTGCCTTCTCAGAGACATCATGGACCACCCTGAATAAAATCCTTCCTTCAGAGAATTCTAGAGGAAGCTTCATCCTCTCATCACACCACCTTTAACTTTATCTGATAATTGAACAAACTCAAAATGTTGGCAAGGACATTTATAATTTTTGGCAGTGTAGGCTTAGCAAAATATTTAAGTAACTAAAGTTGGACATTTAAAATGGAAAGTAACTACAATGAAAATGTGTACAAACCCTGATTTTATCCAAAAGCCCATGAGAAGGCAGTTAGCAGGAATGAATGGCAGTGGGCAAACAGCAGGAAGCCCAGAGTTTAATTCTCTTCCCACAAGGCACTTCAAATAACACTTGGCATTATTTGCTTATTGAAAGACATTCCTTTAATTTTTTTATATTAAAAAAGATTTTTTTTCAGGGCTGGGGATTGGAGCCCTGTGCCTGGCATGTCAGGACGAGTACTCTGCTAGGGAGACAGTCCCGGCCCTGGCATTGCTTTTAGTGCATCTAGTTTACCTTAGCTGCTGTTTGATAAATTTCATTGTCTTTTGCATCTTTTATATTAAATTGGTATTGACCACAGAGTCCCTTTGGGAAACCCGTGAAAGGGGGTATGGTCTAGAATCAGCGCCTTCCTATGATAGCACTTTCTGACTTCTGTGCTGGTCAATCTAATTCATCTTCCAGGCCTTGTTTTACACCTTCTGCAAAACAAAAGATACTGTCAGGTGATCTAAACCCCATAGGAGGTCATGCTGGTCTCTCTGAGCAGCAGTGTCCCTGTAAGTAGGGTAAGGGGACCTGTCCTGGGCTCCTGCAAGGATTCTGTGAGTCCCAGCATATGGAAGATCCTGGGCCACCACGAAGCCTATATCAGTGTTGCTATTCATGGGATGATACTAAACCCATTTAGGAGTTCTCTTGGGTGATTATAAACGTTTTTGTGCAATTTAGATTTCAGATATGACAGCACAGTTAAAGCAATATGCTCTAGTGCCTAGGAAGTTCACCAGGATTGAATGAAGAACAAATGTAATCCTTTCAGGGTTGAGTTTTTCTTAAATTCTCTCCCACAGTAACAGCTAAATGCCATTTCTAAAGTATTTAGGAGGGCAGTGTCAGAATTTTCACCACTCACATGAAAGTTTAGCTGACTTCTGGGGAAAATAAGCAAGACTAAGAATGGACTTTCCTCTTTGCAGGGAAGATATTGCCACCTCTTTATCAATCCACAAGCTAATATTTAGAGGCTCACGTAGGCGGTGCTCAGTGGACTAGAAAGGCCTTCAAGGTATTGTATCTGATTCAGTCTGCAAGTTGAGTCACAAAGTGGATGGCATAAAAGGAGGAGGGAAGAATGTATGGTACTTATGCTCCAGAAAGGATTTAATCCAATTCAAAATCTCAGTCCTGATAATAAAACCATGCTCAGGTCTGTGTCCCTGGGAACCATATATACACTGACCCCAGTATGAGAAAGCAGCTATAAAAATAGTATAAGCCAAAATATATTGGACAAGTGAGCTTACTTGCCACTGTATATAAACAGGCAAATCCAATCACAAGCTTTCCAGAGTAATACCCCTATTGACATTTATTATTCCCGTACGCTACCAGTGTAGTATATTTGTTTGTTTTTCTACTTTCTTTCCCTTTGAAGCTAATGGCCTTCCAAAATATTTGCCATTTGTTTTATCTTTTTTCCTATGGATCAACCCAGTCTTGTGATAACATCAATTAAGATGTAGAAAAGAATCGTCTCTTTTTCCATTCTGTATCCCTCACTCCTAACACTGTGTGTCATCCAAAGAATGATTCTCTTCATGCTTTGTGACACGTGGCTAACAAGATAGAGGAACAAGAACAAATCGTTCTGATTTTGGCCTCTTCCTTTTATTTTAATCAAATTTATGAGATACACACTCTCAAAGCAAAGACCCGACGTTACATGACAGACTAAAAATGACCGAATAGTAAAAATGTTTCTTTTCAGATTAATTAATTGTACATTAAGGGTCATCAGTGTAGAGCCTGAGAACCAAAGCCATTCCACAGCCTAGTTTTGTAAATAACATTGTTTTTAAACACAATCCTGCCCATCATTTCCATATTAGCTATGGCTAATTTCTTTCTATAGAACTGAGTAGCTTCATAAGAGACCATTGGCCAGGAAAGCCAAAGATATTTACTGTCAGGTCCTTTAGAGTCAAAGTTGCCAATTTCAGTTATAGACTAGTCAGAAGTAGAAAATCAAATATTATTTTATTAATAATTTGTTAAAAAGGTTCTTGTTCCACAATCAGCCAAAAGCCTTATTTTTTTTTCAGATTTTTAATATTCTCTGAGCACATTTTTAAGCTCTTTTTTAAAACAACTTTAATTAATTATTTATTTATTCATTTTTTTATATGGTCGAACCTACTGCCTCACATGTGCTAGGCAAACACTCTACCAGACTAAACCACAACCCCATACTCTGAGCACATTGTTATTATTATTTTTTTTTTTGGTACCAGGGATTGAACTCAGGGGTACTTGACCACTGAGCCACATCCCCAGCCCTATTTTGTGTTTTATGTAGAGACAGGGTCTCACTGAGTTGCTTAGCACCTCGCCATTGCTGAGGCTGGCTTTGAACTCAAGATCCTCCCAAAGTGCTAGGATTACAGGCGTGCGCCACTACGCCTGGCTTCTGAGCATATTCTTTATACATTATGTGTTAATGGAGACAATAAACTGGTTGGTTGAGTTTAGCTAGTTGTTAGAGCTAAAGTAATGCCCATCCCTCGACAGTCACTTATATAACTGGTCATTGTGACATCATAATCATCTCTCTTGTAGTTTTCCCTGACATAAATAGTATTCTCTCTGGTGTTTATCCCAATACCAGGGTTCAGTTGGTGAGCAGATGAGTTGAGTCCTCTACTGTCATTCTTAGGATTTCAGAGAGTCTTGGATTAAATGGGATCCACCATGTATGATGTGTGCTCATAATGCCAGGGGGAAGCACCTGCTGGATTCATTTAAGGACATTTTGGGAAATAATCTTTTGCACTGGAAAAAGAAAACACAGTCAATATTTGTCAATAAGTCATAAAATATGACTATATGATTTCCAAAATGTTTTTTTCCATCTTGCTTTTGCAGAGAGCATTCTTAAAACGTGTTGCTTCCTGACAATAGGCTCAGTCAACTTTACAAGCGAAATTCTCACTTTTTTTCTCCTCCATATTTTGGACGAACGATGGTTCTACCTAATTTTAAATTAACTACGTTGGCCATTACTTAGACACTATGAATAGAAATGCCAACCTCATAATATTTGAATACTCCGTATTATGTGATTGTGTACATAGTACAAGATAATCAATAGCCTTTCTCTCACTTCCTTATCTGAGCATGCTCTGCTCACATCTTTCCTCCCAGATGAGCCCAGATCTGTTCTCACTGCTGTTGCACTAAATGACTGTTCTGCACTATTAACACTGTACCTCCTGCCGCCCACAGTATGTGACATGTCATTCAAAACTGACTTCCATCAGAATAAAACACTGCTAGGGAAATAGCACCCCTGTCTCCTCTTTGCTTCATTTCCATACAGGCCTTCCATGCCACCTCTCAACAGTTTAAGATATTTCTTATGAAAGAGCATCTAGCTTTATGTCTATTTGTTTTAGATTCTAGAGGATTGAACTAGACAATAATAGTATCTAATACCTATTGACCACTTCCTCTGTGTCAGGCATGTCTCATCTCATTTTAGCTTTACAGGACCCTATGAGGTAGTTACTGTTATTATATCATTTATAGATGGTAAACCCAGGGCACAAGGATGCTAAGGTGGTCATGTCAGGTTGCCTGAGGTTGCAACGCTAGCAAAAGCTATAGCTAGAATGTGTCCTCTGTTGTCTGACCTGAGCCTAGAACTCTAACCAGGGAGCACACTGTCAGCACCCAGAGGCTGAATTCTGGGTTGAGAGGATTACAAATGCTGTGGAAGTAGTTGCTGAGGTACAAGAATTTATAACTTCCTGTTTTTCAGATTTCGTATAAAGATAAAAATGTACATTATGTACTTTTAGAATGCACTAAGAAATAGTTTTTGTTTTTGTTTTTAACCTTCAATGTCCTGAAAAGGACTTAGGGCATTAAGAGCCTTAATGAATGAACATTACATCACAATTGGATTATACTGGGCGACACTGAGCACCGCCTAAATCAATCCAGGAGACTTTTTTTTTTTTTTTTTTTTTTTTAAATACGGCTTGTAAAAGTTTCTTCGAAGCACTTAGAAAAGACAGTAAATGTACTGTCCCCAAATCCTCCTCCTCCCCGTTGGAAGATAAAATGGCTATTATAATCATGGTTCACTTCAAGTTCAATGGAACTTACTTTCTGGGGGAAAAATTGGCCAAATAAAAAGCTAGTTTTCTATCTATTGTCAATGACAAATGTCTGACCTACTTCAAGATCCTTTTGCTAGGGTTCACCTCATTTCCATGCAGTCAGGTCCAACATGCCAATAATGATGGAGAGCATGAAACACCAAAGGATTCTGTGGATTATCACTCGTGCTCTGCACACAGACAGCACTTCATTTAAGCAGCTTTCCAGATATCTCACTGTGGATCTGATGGAAGGATTTAGCGTAAAGCTGAGGGTTGTAACCTTTCATCTGTGAGATGGAGCCTTTGACCAGGGGTGTAGTATAGAAATTGCCTCCCTGTGGCATCCTTATTATGCACCCAGCTCTGAAGGACCACAGTGCCTTTCACATTTTTACCTTCTTTTATGAAGGAACATGATAATAAGGATATTTTTTCATCTCATGCATTCCAATTTACTTCTTTATTAGTTCAACATGTTTTTATTACCTATCAGAGAGAGGACTTATTCAAAGGCAGAAGTCCATTAATTTTAGAAATCTATGGCAAAGGAAAAGCTGATGGATAATTTGGGAGAATTGGAATGTGCTGTGCTGTTACATGCATGCCTTGTAACAACGGTGCTGCAATTGAGATATTATTATAGGTCAATTTAGGTAATGGGATTCTCTGAGGTCACATGATTTGAATTGACCCAAAATTCATAGATCAAAATTGGACGCATGCTGTGAGGAAATAGGGAATATGAGTCAAAGCTCAGGGTACTTGATAAATAGAGGCGTGGGGTCCTTGGGGCCAGAATAAAGTGCCCAGTGTGTCCATGAGCAAAGAACAGAGAGTTCTACAAATTCTGAAAAACAGACATGATGGGGTAATGCACTGTGGCATTTTTCTCAAGAGTGAGCTCCTGTATGCCTTCTTGAAAGTGATGCTATTTTTATCTCCAAGCTGGATACAACTCAATTGTCCCTCAGTAGGAGAATGGGCAAAAATTGTGATGTACTCCTACATAGGAATACTGCTCAGCAGTAAAAAAGAACAAAATACTGACAATTGGATTGACATGCGTGAATCTCAAAATTATTATGCTGAACTAAAGAGTCCAGACACAGAGGAGTGCCCGTGGTATGATCTCCCTTTTCATGAAATTCTGAAGAACAAACAAACAAAATCAGAGTTTATCTGATTTTGCAAAAAACAGATCATTGGTTTTCCAAGGCTAGTGATCGGTGCATAAGGCGATTTCAATGTGTATCTCATTAAATTTGATTTTTTTCAAGTGAGGCTATTTCTAAAATTTTTATTTACATGGAACTTTCCAAGAATATCCTTAATCCATGAAACAAGGCAGCTTGTATATGTTGAAATATCTTTGGGAAACAGTGCTATAGGATACATTTCTATTATCAAGAGCATTTGTAGAAAGTTTTGAGCATTTCTTGGTCTCCTAGATAAATCTCCTTTGTTCCTTCGAGGTCCCCTTATATTGAGATAGGATAAGACCTGCTGCATACTGGGGAGTTGGCAAGCATGGGTTTAAGGTTTGACTCTGCCATTCTTTAGTTACAGATGTTGGGCAATTTATTTAGCATCTTTCAGCCTCACTTCCCTTATTCTAAAATGGAGAGGAGTAAATAAAAGTGACTCTGAGGCAATCAGTACTGTGTCTGGCCTGGAACACCCTCTCTGCAAAGGCCTGTTCTATTTGTATAAACTCTTTTTGGAAACCCTTGCCAATGTGCTCGTGATGGAGTGAGTCGACCTTTCATCTGTTACAGTGCAGCTAGGTCACGTAGCTGTTATGCTGCTGTGTGGTGACCCGTTGGCCTCTCTCAGTTCACCGAGAAATGCTTAAGATTGTGTCTGATTCGTTTTTCTGTTGAGGGCATCTCCTACAACAACTTGCAGGAGATGGTATATTCTCAGTCAGCATAGAAGCTTCATTCATTCTTGAAGCTTAAATAATAACCTTCCCTGTTCATCTTAACACCTTTCTTCAAAATGAACTATTACAGAATCCAAACCTTGTTGTTGAACCAATGTCTAAAGCCTGCATGAATTTGAATGATTTTATGGGGAAAAAAAGAGTTACGTAGAGATGAAAGAGCCTATGTTTGACCCTTTCTCTCCACATTAGAAACTTGTGGATCAGAGTGGCATCCCAACAGTGCTCAGGAGAATACTTGGGCAAAACTTCCATCAAACTTCTAATGAGCAGAGCAAATGAAGAATGTTTTCACACTTCAGGGAGACAAGAAATTCTTCAATCTGAGGGTGTAATAATTTTGGACTAGACCACAAGGTGTATTCCCCGCTGTGCCCACTTACCATAGTCATCAAAATGGGTTTGACTGTCTAGCTTTTCTCCTCCACGCACCTCATCTTGTCCTTTGCTCTTTAGTCATTAGCTAGAATCTCTGTACCCTTGATTATTTAGGATTAGAACCTATGTCCCAATAGCCTACATCACAAATTTTAAAATTTGACTTATAGCATTGCTTAAGTGTGCATTTTTATATTGGATTTTTTTGTGGCATATTCTTTTTCTCATCAGCAACATACGCAAGTTGGATATTTGTGTGGATATGGAGGGAATTACTTTAGATTATAGCATCTATGAGCCCCTCTCTGTCTATCCCTCCCTGCTTCTCTTGTTCCTTCTCCCAACGTGAAAAAAAAAAAAATCACCAGCATGTGTCTGTTTCTTCCTACAAATATTCTTCTCACCAAAGCATAGCAGAAGGGGGTTTTCTATACTATTAATATTTTTGAGAGGCAAGCAAATCAACCAAACAGAAATGAAGATAAGAAAAATATAGTGTTGTAGACTTTTAACCTGACTGGATCTTCTTCTGCATATATCTAAGTTATCTATTCTGGCCAACAACAGAAACACTAAATGCAGATATTTCTCTCCCTTCTCTTTTTAACAGCTCCTAAATACTATTGGTTACATGTACGAGGAGAGGAAGTTAGGAAGTGCTTCCATACTTTATGTGGAGCTCAACTGAATAAGAGAGTCTTTGTGAACCATTTAAAAACTTAATTTTTGGTCAAAGTATGGACTTCAGAAATTTCAGTTTCATTTAATACACTGTGCAGCAAGATATATCAAAAGTGAGTATTCCTTTCATACTACATGCCACAGCTTCTAGTCCCTTTCTTTACAGCCCTGAGAAGGAAAAGGTTTCACAGCTTATTGCATTTTGCAAGCTGATTGGCTTATTCTCCAGGTTAAGTCCAATGAGAGAGACAGGGTCAGATCAGTATAAAGCATAGATGACCTTCCAGAAGGTAATGCATCCTAGTTGAAGCTGAGATAGTGCACAGAGATGGGGCATGTGATTGTAATTCACTCAGCCACCCATTTTTTTCTTCAGCTCTAGACTCCTATCTGACAGGGTCCATCTGCCACCCCAAGAGGCCAGTACCGCTGAGAAGGAGAGCTATGAAGCAAAATCCTCTCCTGACATCAATGCATCAGGAACCAATCATATGATATGCCTCAGAGGTCCAGGAATTTATTTCCTTTGTGCCATTATCAACTGTTATTTCAGAGATACAAATGCTTGTTAAAGAGTGCACTTAAAATCACATTGCAGTCGCCCAGGATTCCCACCTGGTCTCAAGTCTCTGTGATTTCTTGCCAACTTAACATACATTCATGGAAAACACCAGCATCTAAATATTTCAAATAGAGAGCAGTCGAAAGGGCAAACTAGTAATTCCCCCAGCATGTTTCTTAAACGAAGGGTGTTTTCCACATACCCAGTGGTGCACTCTCTCTAAACATGTTCTTTCCAATAGGTGATATGGTTTTATGATTTTCTGTGTAATACAGAAGTAAAAGACATAAGCAAATGAACAATTTCTGGTTGGTAGCCTCTCTAGCTAGTTTCAAGAATGGGACTAGACTTCAAGAATGGGACAAACTCAGGGAAGGAGACAAAGTACCCCAAAGCAAGAGATCACAGTATACCTCTCAACCCAGCCTTACAGGAGCCTTACCTGACCTGGGCTAACCACTTGCTGGTTCTTAACATCCAAGAGTTTGGGCTGGGATTGTGGCTCAGTGGCAGAGTGCTTGCCTCTCACATGTGAGGCACTGGGGTTCAATCCTCAACACCACAGAAAAATAACAAAACAGAGATATTGCTTCTATCTATAACTTAAAAAAAAAAGGTCAAAAAGTTTTTAAAAGAGCCAAGATTAGAATCCCCAGCTGCCTCTCAGGGGAAGAACCCTGACCTTGGGTTTCAGTACTACTTTCCTCTTCTCCCTTACCTTCTGACATAGCCTCAAGTTGCTTTGACCATAACTCAAGCATCATAGCATTAATCGTTCGGGGTATTAAGGATGACATGGGATCTTGTGTGCTCTTGGTGAACTGTCTGGTTCACAGGCATGTCTCCATAAACAAAGCACTAATCCTTCTTGTTATTTTCACTAGCACACATGCCACTGCTACAAATACGAGTACCACTACTGATTCCAACAAAAACTGCCTCACACCCTACTGAAATCAATATATTTTCTACATAGATATCCTGGACAATACAAATTTTGTTAGATTTTATAATAAAACAGTATGATACTGCATGATACCCCAAAACTTACTGTTATGGGCTGTGTACCCTCAAAATTCATATGTTGATGCACAATTCTGAATAATTTGAAACATAACTATATTTGAAAATGAAATCTATATATTTGTAGGTAATTAAACTAAAATGGAGTTGTTAAAGTTGGCCCTAATCCAGCATGACTGGTATCTTTATAATAAGCTGAGAATCACACACACACACACACAAACACAGAACACAACATGAATATGCAGGAAGAAGACAATCTACCAGCTAAGGGACTCAGCCTCATACTAAACTCATCGCTGCTAACACCTTGATCTTGGATTTGTAGCCTTTATAACCTTGGGGAAATAAGTTTCTGTTGTTTGAACCAATCAGTATGTGGATTAGCAAACTAATATATTTACTAAATTAAAACAATACCTATTTTTCTCATGAATCTTTAAGCAGAGCTCACAGAGACAACTCCTATCTATTCACTTGATTTCTTCACCTGGGGCAGCTGGAGAGCAGGTGAAATCATCTGAGACTCACTCATTCACATATCTGAGGGCTGATGCTGGTGGCACTGGTGGGTCTGTGGGCAATAAGACCTACCTGTGGCCTGAGTTTCCTTAGGACATAGCACCTGTTTCAAGGGGCAAAGGTCCCAAGTCAGAGCCAAGCAGAAACTCCATCACTTCTAACCTAGCTTTAGAAGCTACATAGTAGCAGGAGAAATACTAGAAAACAATATTGGCCAAATCATAATGTTGTATTATGTGCATGTACAAATATCTAACAGTGCATCCTACCATTATGTACAGTTCATAGTGCACCAATTAAAAATGAAAAAGCAGATATATAGCAGCACCTCTACAGCATTTTATTCACCACAATCAAGCCATAATAGCTAGTCCTGTTCAAGGGGAGAAGCACCAGTCTCTACTTCTTTTAATGGGAGTCATGTCCAAGATTGGGCAACTGTTTTAAAATCCCTAGAGTCATTAAGTCAAATCATCTTAACTATAGCTACATTAATTTCATGGCACTTAAGAGTTGACACACTTTTATGTGAAGGAATACCTTACATTTAAAATTAGAATATCATGGGTACTTCTCATGGAATCTATATAGTAATTTCTATTGAATTACTTTGATTTTCTTAATCTTTCTTTCAGTCATCCAATTGTTTCTAAGCAAAAGCAGAACAATTAAAACCCTTCATCCCTGCTCTGAGGTTTTTATGACCTCAGTAATCATTTGGTAGCTGTACACATGTCTCTTAATGGGGAAGAGAGGGAGGTGGTTGGGGATAGGGCACAGATATGACAGATGACAGGTATGCTAGCATCAGACAGAGCCCCTATATTCCTCCTGCATTCTGTGTTGCTTAGTAGTTGCCTGGTGTTTGGCAAATTCCTTAAATACCCAAGACCCTGGGTTTTTCCATCTGTAGAGTGGGGTCAACAACACCTGTCTGGAGGGAGTGTTGTGAGGATTAGATAAGATACTGTTTGTAAAACCTGTAGCTTTGGGATTGGCTTACTTCACTTAGCATAATGCTTTCCAGTTCCATCCATTTGCCTGCAAATGCCATAATTTTATTCTCTTTTATTGCTGAATAATATTCCATTGTGTATATGTACCACAGTTTCTTTATCCATTCATCTATTGAAGGACATCTGGGTTGCTTCCACAGTTTTGCAATTGTGAATTGTGCTGCTATAA